>CM025612.2:21591632-21607647 GCA_014621495.2 Entosphenus tridentatus
CAAACTGCACTTCAAACTGCACTTCAAACTGCACTTCAAACTGCACTTCAAACCCAGTTCGATTCCCACTCATTGCCAACACCAGTGACAATTATCTGAACCGGTCCCGGGCCTCCCCTAAAAACACCGTCGTGCATATGCGCGCATTGTTTTACCATTAAAGTCAATGTGTCTTACCGTCTTTCATACACTACAGTACTTAATAATCGCAAATACCACAATTAAACGTGTTATACGTGTCGTGTGTTCTCGATGTGATTTCACTAATTTGCAATCGGGGTGATTGTTATTCTATTTGTAGTAGTCGTTATTCGTGAAGTGTTTTATCAACCTTTAATTACAAAAGACTGTTGTTGCATAACAATGTGCATGCTTTAATTTTTTGTAGGTGGAAGGGTTCACATAAGTAAGCCATCATTGTCATCTCTGCAGGTTCATGAAATAGATACCACTTTGTGCAAAGTCGTCAGTGGTTGTTAAAGATGGTCGCTGCCATGGGAACGTGGAATGTCCACTGGTGGAGATGACTGCCCCGCAATGCCCGTACGAGCATAGAGACTTTTTGTCAATTCAGTGCTGGATGAGAGCCTCTCCACGCTCTGCTGGTTTGTGGAGGCCGTTAGACCATACCTTTCCCCGGCTGGTCAGGGCGGATTGGTAAAGGTGGGCAGCCTAGACGCACAGTACAACTGGATATAACCACAACGTTGCCCCGAAGCCCTGTGACAACCTGTTTGTGCATGGTAGGCACCGATCCAGGCACTGTTCAAGCTCATATCTGCTTGGCTTTCACGATCCAACCAGATCGGGCGTGATTTGTTTATAGGCATTGAGGGTTATATTGATCCTGTTCTTAACAGTCTCTCCACCACGAGATGTTTACTACCTCACCTTGTATACAGGAGGTCGTGGATTCGATGCTGACTCTCAAGCCTGTATATTTGGAGTTTGCATGGTCTCCATGTAGTCGCGTGGATTTTTCACCGGGCCCTCTGGGCTTTCTCTCCATATTTAGAAACATTTACTTTGAGTATTTGGCTGATATAAATTTCCACAGAAAAAGAGCTATATAGCTCTAGTGGGTCTTACCTGGTAAAATAAAATAGCATATGCACACACTTTTATTTGCACTCGAGAGTAGAAAATTACTTATTTTCACCCCAGAAATTAATAAAATTTGATGTACTGAATAAAAGTGGGTGGCTTCCTTTCGATATGTTTTATTTTCTTTATGCAATCCACCATCTTTTATTCAGCACATCAAATTGTATTGATTTCGGGGGTGAAAATAATAGATTTTCTACATTCGGATGTAAATAAAAGTGTGTGCATTGAAACACTTGTTTTTTACCAAATGTTTCTTCTTTTTCTTCTATTCGACACGAGCCCGGTAAAAGGCACGAACAGACGGTAACAAGGAAATAGGGGTACATAAAATCCGCGTACCGAAGTCCACACCCTGGGTTTCGGAAGGGTGGAAAACAAATACATTAAGGTACCTCTGGACTATACCTGGGGGACACCTGGGGCAGTCTGGAGAAACGTCCATGTATTTGGCTCTCTTCTGATTGATCATTAGACGCCATGCATACATTGTAACTGGATGAGCTTTAGTGATAGAGATCTTGGGCCAGACAAAGAGGCCCGTCAGATCTGGGTCCATTTATGTGGGGGATATCTTGGCCCAAATGTTTATTCCAGTCTGCTAGTGGTCAGCCTGGTTCAAAATCCCTCACCTTCTAGAAGGGGGTATGCCTCTGCTAGACTCTATTTAACTTTCACTATTATGGAGTTTACTGAATGGTCCCTGATCTGTAAGTGTCTAAATATATGGGTTTGGAGAATGTTGTATCTTGCTTGCAGCTGTTCAAAAGACAGCAGGCTGTCCTCCCCGGACAGGTGGTCACCAACTATTTCCAGTCCTGCCTCTCTCCAACTGGTCCAACTTGCCCCCAATTTTAAACGAGGGGTTACCTCAGAGTGGGGAACTTATATGAAGAGGCACCGGAAGGAGGATGCGTTTATCTCTACATATCCCCAGTGTAGAAGAAATTATCCACAACGGCTTAATACTCCGGTGCCTATATTTGATCGAGGAGAGGAAAAACCCAGTAAGGAACCATTGACTCACAGTTTTATTTTCCAATCTTTTACCGATCCCACCCTTAGTGGGTCAAACCAGTGCTCTATGTTATGGCGAGCAGCAGCCTTATATAAATACATCGGGGGGGAGCCAGGCCACCTTCCTTCACAGGGTGGGGAAGATATTGATAATGATCAATTTTACCATCATTGTAAATAGTAAAATAACAGCGTTTACCGAAAGAAAACGCATACTGACGCCTATCGGAATGCAAAAATCTGCTCTTATCATGACGCTCATTCATCGAGCTAAAAAAAGTGTCAGATGGTGACAGTCTGAGAAGTGAAATTCAAGGTTAAAGAAGCAGTGCAAATGAACGGTTACAATGATGCACAAATCAACAGGGCATTTAATGCCAAAACCAAATCAAATAACACGAGCTTTGAAACTGCCCAAGTAATTAAAATGATCAAAATATCGTACAGTGTGGGAGTAACTGATAAACTAGCCAGATGTTTAGAAAAACAAAACATCAGAGTCAGATTTGGCACGGTATATAAAATACAGAAATTAATATCTGGCACAAAATGTTTTACCGAAGCTATCAACAAAAGGTGTGTACAGGATTAACTGCACTTGTGGCAAAAGTTATGTTGGGCAATCACGACGAATGATCAGCACGAGACTACAAGAACATTAGACAAATATTAAATACCCCTCCATTACAACTGTTAACAGTAGCAGAACACGCGTGCCAACAATGACACTCAATTGATTTTGATAATGTTGAAGTTATGTGCAAAACTAGCTACTACTGGCCAAGACTAATTAGAGAATACATCGAAATTGAAAGAAATAAAAATATGTTTAACCATTCGGATAGCTACCCGACTTAGTGCTGTGTGGAAGCGAATCATCAAATAATACATTGTTCAAATGTGTAATAAACCCCGTTCAGACGACGTCGTGACTTGAGAGTTATTTATTCGTTTCCGTTCACAGCTTTCCACCATTCACTCGGTTCCCTGCTCCTTCACGCTGCTGGCTGACAGCGTGAGGGAGAGAGACTGCCGTGGCCTGCCACGTGACTGGCTCCGGACCACGGCACCAGCGTGGCTTCCCCCTTCGTTCCTCCGCACACTGACCACGTGCTGTCTTTTTCCACCCCTTATAATCCCTGGCCCACGTGATACCACGCAGCCAATCCTCAGCCACACCCCTGGAACTTTCCCGAAGGTACTGTCCGGCTCCAGGGCCACGCCCCTGGCTCGACTACCCATTGGTTGCGGGCTGAGGCTGGCAGAGCCTATCATCATCTAGGTGTAACCTTACATTACATCACCACCCCCCCGGTGTAAAAAGTCAGCCATCTCAGCTGAGAGAGGGGCGATGCATCAAACCCTCCGACTAAACATTTATGGAGCCAATGACACGCAACGAAGTAAGGTTGTTATGGCGCTGAACAACGCGCGGTCGAAGGTAAAACATTAGGGCACGGAACAATGTGCAATGTAAAATGAAGAACAACGCAACCTTCGGACGCCAACCGAAGCGCGGCATAACAGAAAGGATAACAGGCGCAACATGACAACAACGCTGACGAAATGGGAGTGACTTCAAACGCGTGCGCGACGCCGGTCCCTCTCCTCCCATGGAGCGTGGTCGTCCCGCCGACCGCTCAGCAGGAGGGGGCAGCGGAGAAGGAGTAGGCACAGTGACCCCCGTCGGAGGCTGCTCATCGGGGACTCGACGTCCTTCAAGGCCTGTGCGTCTGCGGGGGGTAGAACAAGTCCCCGCTGGGGATCAATCGGCGAGGCAAGTGGCACGTCAGGCACATCAGACCCCGGCAGGTCAGCAAGTGGGGATGAAAGGCCAGTGCGTGGTTCGAAATAAGGTTTCAACCGCGACGAATGCACATACCAACGACGCAGCCCATACTGGATGCGAACACTTTGGGGATTGCGAATTTCTATTAGTTTAACGGGCCCTTGCCAAGGCCTGTGCAGTTTCGGGGATGTACCCACAGGCACCTGAGGGCAATGGAGCCATGCCGCGTCGCCGACCGCCCAAGACATGTCACGTCGCGACCGACGCGTGTATCTCTCGTTCCGGGCCTGTGTCCGGGCTGTTGCACGCCTGGCGGTTTCTCACGCCTCTGTAACACGCCGAAGCGAATCACGGACGTGTTCAGGCAAGGAAGGGGAGGGTTCCTTCACGGCCGTACCCAGTTGCACATCAATCGGAGGCGCGTTCTCCCGCCCATACATAAGAAAAAATGGCGAATACCCCGTGGACGCGTGCGGGACCATGCGGTAAGCAGACAAAACGCCAGGTATGTGCAAGTCCCAGTTGGTCTGCTTTTCACTCACCGTGTGACAAAGCATGGCCGAAAGGGTATGGTTAAATCGTTCCACCATTCCATCCGTCTGTGGGTGGTAAGGGGAAGTGTGGATTTTTTTCGTACCCAAAGCAGCGCATACATCCCGGAGTAATTTAGAGGAGAAGTTACGGCCTTTATCCGTAAGTCCTGATGATATCCACTGTCATACGTGGCCAAAAGAAATCACACTGCATCGTGAGCAAGGTCTTCTGCACGCCGAGATGCATCAACTTGTCGGCGTGCAGTGCACGAATAAGATCATGACGAAAGGGATGTTGGCACAACAAGGTGTGAACGATCAGACAAGCTGTCTGTGCACATGAGCAATCCTTCCCGGTCGGTAAATAGCTGCGACTTCCCGCCTCACAAGTGAGAATGATGGTTGCCGACGCACCGGTGTCCACCAAAGTACGCACGTCTACCCCTTGAATGGTGCCCGGCACCGTAGAAGACCCCGACGCGGCTGCAACCACCCTCCAAGCTAATTTCTTCCACTGAGTAATAGTGTGCGGTACCGAATCAGCATGCCGACAATTAACATCCGATAAGCCTACGGGGGTGCGAGCGGATGCATGAGGTGTTGGGACCTGCCGGGTGCCCGATGCATGCTGACTTGCACGAGAAAGATGGCGATCTGCGTCCGGTGGAGAAGATGGAGGAAGGGCCGACGGAAGCTGTGGAGGTCGGAACTGGCGCCGACAATCACGGGCGAAGTGGCCCAGTCGGCCACACTTGAAGAATGTGGCGGCCGCCCAACAGTCGGCCACCTCGGCCCCCGCTCGCGACCGTCTGGCCCCGTCGCGCAGCGTGTCCTGCCGGTGTTGCGGGGTCCAGCGAGGAGCAGCAGCCACCAAGTCATCGTCGCTGGACTCGTCTGGAACATGCACGACACGACGCGGGGCCCATCTCAGCAGTTCACCATCCTTTTTGGGGTCCCCCGTCCACGCCGCCATTTTGTCCCAATGCCGTAAATTGAATTTGGCGTCCAAACACCGCGCCGCCCAGCGAGATGTCAACGGCTCATGGCTGCACACTGGCAGCGAGATGCCCAACTCTTGTGACAACTTGATCATCCTTGTAAGAATGAGAGGGTCCAGAAGGTCGGCGGAGTCTGAGTCTATGAGTGAGTCTACGGACGGCTGTCAGCGTCGGTGCTCATTTGCCGCTTGTTGCACACATTCTTGCGGTTCAAACCATGCCCGGCCATACTGTGGTGTGTGAGTGTGTATCAACGACAATTGCAACAATTATTGCAGGCAGTCCCCACTTTCATGACTCAATGCGTTCCTGGAAACCTCGTCGTAAATATGGTCCTACTTTCCCATAGACAATAGAAACAGCCATATTTAACAGGGTTTAATAGGTAAAAATCCACAACAAAACTATGGAAAATAAAAAAGCCCCACGCCAAGTCATATAGACTGACTTCAAATGTGTTCAGTCATTTCGGAAGATGTGTCATAAATCACATTTACGCATCATAAATCGATCTTTGGTGGCATTATATAAATTGCATAACTATGGATTGTCGTAAATCGGACCATCATAAACTGGAGACCGGCTGTATAATGTGTAATGAGACAACTTCCGAGACACGACTGGTAGAGGGTTATTATTTATTTCTTAATATTTTACGGACAGGGTCACGAATAACATAAGTGCTGAGTTACTTATAACTTAGCCACCCATACAGCGACAACTATATAGCTGACTGGCTATAGAGTGATGACGATGATGAAGACTGGAAAGCTGGCTGGCTATAAAGCGACAATGTCGACGAAGAAATGGCAGCGATGACAGTGACGACAGCCATGACCCGAACCCCCACGACAGCCACGAACCCCCACTTGCCTCTCCCTTATATCCACCCATCGTGGCCAACCCCCGCCCTTGGCCACGTCCCTCTTCTGGAACTCTTTCGCTGGTTACAGGAGCTTTCAGTTCTATCCCCTCCATGACCCTTTTCCCAGTTACGCACCCTTGTAGTCACTTATGTGTCGTTTTACAACGCACCCATACCCGTAGTTAGCCCCCCATGGCCACCAAATGGCATCCCATATCTATATATGCAAGGTTTCACCCAGAATGTAATTCTGCACTTTTTTGTTCCCTTCCCTCTAGGTCTAAAATGTATTGAAGACAACTGAAACCTACCCATAGAATTAGCATATATTTTGGTTTACATGAGCATTACTTTTCAATGAAAACCCCCTTCCACCCCCAGTGGCATTATGCCATCGAGAAACAACAGCGTGCTTTCCTTGCCAGGGAGCATTACTTTGTATATTGATGTGGAACACACCCGTTAAAGCGACAAATCCTCGCTAAACGTATGGTGTTCATATAACACGTTTTTGCTACAACGCGATTCTTCAATTAGAAAACACTTTTTGTGCAATTAGGAATGCGCACCCCATTATGACACGGAACGCGTACCCCGTTATAATGCGGAACATGCACTCTTATAACGCGGAATGCGTCTGTAGTAAGTCCAACTGAGTCACAGACGTTATCTTGGGAGCAACACAATTTATTCCGCATTAACACGTAACACAACACAATCTACACTCGGGTTTCGAATGCCCATCTAACCACGCTACAGCTTAACTAGACACGATTCGCTATCCCGGTCCAGACCACAAGCTGGGTCCCGGACCGCGTGGTTAGAGGCTTCTTCTCCCCGACGTGGATCTTCCAACACCAACACTTGAAGAACCCCGAGCTCCTCACGGAGCTCTCATTAATGCTCCAGGGCTGGGCCTGGCTTTGCCCTTAGCCCCGCCCACCTTCCAGGCTTCTCGAGCTCCTCGAATGTTCCCGAGAGCCCCTCGGGACCACGTGACCGCCCCTCGGCCCCCGTCCACCGGTGGCCCCCTTCCAGTATCGTCCGGTCACGTGACAACAGGTCAGCCAGTGTCATGCCCCAGAGTAACCCTGGCTGGCTGACGCTCCCTCTCGCTCCCTCACTGGGAGCCGGTATCGCACACTGCTCACGGTGCCTCCGCGCTAATCAGCGCTCACCCAACCACCGCTAGGGTTAGTACTGCAGCTCGTAACCCGGCTGCCCGTAATGACATTACCAGCCGTGACTTCGCAAGCCCCGGCACCATACATTAACGAGTACAGTCACTACACGTCCATTATAATGTGGTTTCAGAGTGTTTAACGACGAAACTAATTTCTGGAGATGCACGACTGAGCAGTACAGTGATAAAGTAATGTGGAACGATACAGTAACGCAGTGGCAGCATATCCAAAGTTATTTGTCCCACCATCTCACTGTATGGGGAATTTTTTCACTTTAACGCGGCACTTTTCAGGAACGAATCTATTGTTGCGTTAAATGAGGACTCACTGGAACAATGTCTAAACTCTTTCGACGGATGTGACAATTGCGCCCTCCAGTGACCAGGCTGGACACGTGGGATCTATATTAATTACATAGACGAACCGTGAGAGATGGATGTTAGCCCCACGATAACTGCAGGAACTGATGCCATGTTTGTTTCATGTAAAGGATCCAACGAGGTCCCTGGGATCTTCAGATTTCCTCCTTCTAAGGACTCCAAGGTCAAGGCTCTGTTCCTGGGGTGATGAGGCTGTTGCCACTGCGCAGCTGACAGACTGTGGAACAACGATTTGTGCCTTTGTTAAGTGTGTGGGTGAGTGGATGGGTGAGTGAGTCGGTGAGGGAGTGAGTGCGTGGGTAAATGACTGAGTGGGTGAGTGAGTGGGTCAGTGATTGAGTCGGTGAGTAAGCGAGTGCGTGGGTGAGTGGGTGGGTGAGTGAATGAATGGGTGAGTGAGGGAGAGAGTCAGTGATTAGGTCAGTGTGTTAGTAGTTGAATGGGTGATTTAATACGTTTGTGAATGGGTGAGCGGGTGGGTGAGTTAGTGAGGAGTTTGGTGAGTTTACACCGCGTGTTTACACCGCGACGATAGCATTAACGCTAGTCTTGGTGTGCCGCATATTAGAGCTAAACCACCCGGGGGGTACGCGTGCATATCAGAGGTCGCAAACGGGTTTTGATTCCTTACCCGTACTCGGCCGCACCAGGGTCGCAAACGGGTACCCGTACCCGGCCGGTAAGGGTAGAGTACGGGTATCGGGTAGAGTACGGGTATCGGGTACCCGATTGCGACCTCTGGTGCATATTCATATTGCCGCCGTTTCTTTTGATTAGCGCCGGCCGTTGTGTAAAACAAGCGCCTGCAGGGGCGCGCGCGTGCACGCCACTGCGTTCGTTCTTTATGGTGGTGTACGTGGGCGTGTGGGAGATAACCCCGGGCGGTGGTGAGCCAGGCAATTAGCGAAGTCCCTCAGAGAGGGCGCTGGCGTGGGGGGGATCACCCGATCTGCGGGGGCCCGGCGAGAGGCGGCCGACGAGGAGGAGGAGGGGGGAGTGGAGGGGGTGGACGTCAGCGCGGGTGTTCGTGCACACACATGGCAAAGATCCCCCGTTTAGTCTTAACAGACTGTTGGGGCAAGTGCTGTTAGCGAGTAGCACCTGGGTCGACTGAGCCTCAATTGAGTACCCGGTGTGATGTGTAAAATTTTACCACGAGGGAGACAAAGGCGGCCGGGCGTGGTCTTCATAGATGCTCGCTATAACAGCACTTGCCTCCAAAGTGTGTTAAAGCTATACGGGGGATGTTTGTCTTTGATCAATTTTGAGTACATCATCTGCGAGTATATTTTCGGCATTGTGATACTACGATGGTACACGGCGTGTGTTTGCTATGGGATTGAACCGTAGGGGTCGCTCACGCACTTACGCCTCCTGCTCGCTCGCGGTTTTAACGTCTCACTGCCGAGACGCTCCCTCGCTGCCCAGAACCTAGCGTTTGTGTACCACCCTGCCGCCTGTAATAACACCTGCCGGATGAGATAGTGCTGAATGTTGCTGGCCGCTGCTCCACGTGTTAAGGGTTAGGGTGCCTGGGCCGTCAACTCCCGCCGCTTGCCGGGCCCGCACCGTGCGCCGCGGCGCCGGGCCTGGGAGTGGAGGCTGCGGTGCTCATGGTACAAGTTAGCGGTGGTGGTGGTGCTGAGTTTGTTAAAGAAACGCCGGTCTGTCCCCTCGCCTGAATCTGCCAGTCAAACCACGGCACCTGCACGGTCTGTTCCGTGAAATTCCTGCCAGCAGCGAGCCTCCGGACACCTCAAGTGGCCTCGAAGTGCACCTAGCCTGGCACAAGCGCCGTGGTTGGGCGGCGGTAGTTGGTGGTGATAGTTGTGGTTGTGCAGTTAGTTTAGTTATGGTGGTGGTTAGTGGTGGTATGAGTGTGCTAATCCGTAACGCGCAGGCCCTGGTGCCCGTGTCCCGCTCGCGTCTACGGCGCGACGCGGAGCTGCTGCTGCGCGTGCTGCTTGTGACTGGCCGCTCGGCGCCCCCTCCACCACCTCCTCCTCCTCCTCGTCGCCTCCTCCTCTCCGCACTCTGCGTCTCCTCGCCTCGCATCCGCAACCTCAACCTCCACTACCGCGGGGAAGACCGCGCCACTGATGTGCTGGCCTTCCCCTACGCGCAGGTGCCGCGCCGGGGAATCGTTCGTTCATGTTTGGTTATCTCGCTACATTGCCCGGGGTGGCGTCATATGTTGTGTACAATCAGGGTGTGATGTAATTCATTCATTCAAACCCCGCGTCTTGACGTTAACTTAACACTGGCTGAAAGAACGTCGCTCTCATTGGCCGTCAAAAGTGATTGCTGCTCAAATGAGTAAAGTTCATCTTCAGTAGACTCACGATTATCCGCGTGCTGTTTCTCCGATTTGCGGATTAACCGCGCACCTGAGATTTTGACATGAATGAATAACTCATGGATTTTCCCTTAAGCCCAAATTAATAATCAATAAAGTTATACATTGCTATTCTTGGAAATGTTTATTACAAGTCACGTGCTTAAACGAAACAAATATGTGCTCCGGTTAATACAAAATCCACGTGATCGCCTCCAGGAAAGTAGTTGCAGAGCTTTACATCAGTAGGTGGAGTCTGATGTTGATTGGCGTGGCTCTGCGATCCACTTAGTGGGCGGACTCTTCTGCGGGGAAGCAGGAAAGTGTTATCACTGAGCACGCACATTAATCAATCGATCGTTAGTTTTTGCACAGAGATCCGCGGAAAATTTATATTTTTGAATTATCTGCGATTTTGAATTATCCGTGGCCGTCTTCCCTGTCAGCGCGGATAATCGAGAGTCTACTGTATTTAACAGTCCTTCAGTGGCAGCCGTGGAATTCCACGTTCACGTGGCAGGGGCGAGTCTGTTTGTAGCACAGCTGACAGTTGACTCACCGCAAAAAGTGGAACTTATTTTATTGACCCTCAACCCCCAGAGGGCTAATGGGCTGTCAACTTTGCAAACCATTCGGGTGTCCCCGTAGGTCGTGGCTCCAGGGGTGCTGCTGGAAGCCGAGGACGGCGCGGACGACTTTCTGGGGGACGTGAACCTGGGGGATGTGTACCTGGGGGTGAGCTACATCCAGCAGAGCCTGCGTGCAGGAGAACGTTTCCATGACGCGCTCACGGTGAGCGAGGCTCCGGCCAGGCGGACTCACCACGTGGGCTCACGACAAGGACTCACCACACGCACTCACCATGAGTCACGACGTGCACTCACCACCAGGACTCACAACGCGTGCTCACTACGAGGACTACCGTTACGATTCATAGTTAGCTGTGGGTTAGTACGTTAAAGCCAATATTCAGCTATGGCCTCCGCCAACCAACAGAGCTAATCATATCAAGTACTGTAAGTACTTGAAGTGGTAGATGTATCCCTGAAAAGTGCCATGTTAAGCAAAACACGTATTCAGAAAAAAAGGTTCCGATAAATAAAGTAACGATAAAGTTTGGCAAGATACAATACAATGTACTACGCACCACGTATTTTTACGGAGTTTCCTGCCAAGTTTTTGCAGTAAGGGGCAATGTTGCTGTTGTGTAATTCCAAATTTGGTAATTTGCAGTTAATTTCTCAGCATTTGGATGTTTAGCCAATACCAATAGAATGTTTGTCTTTTTAGCTATGGGAAAAAAAAATGGAAAATTCATGCATAACAGGGGCAGAACATACAAACTCCATACAGAATGCGCCAGAGTTGAAAGTCAAATCCAGACGCTTCTTGCTTTGAGGCGCGAGCGTCACCACTGGTGGAGGGGTAGCGCATTCGTCACTTGTTGCAGAGTTTGTTGTTGAAGGATGACGGTCACCCTGGTTAATACTGCGGTGTGGATTAACAAAAAAAACACCATGCACCGTCTCCTGCACAGTGGAAGTCAAAGATCCCGTGATGTCATTCTAAAAATGCAGGTCATTGTCTGCCGGTGCCATCCAAAATTGGGCAAATAAGAAATATTGCATCACAAATTTCTCCAAGAAGATTAAAGAAAGCCACATCACCCCCATACTGTGAAGACTTAGCAGGACCCTCCTGAAATAATTTGAGACTCAGTGAAGCTTTCCTGGCTTAACAAGCATTACACTAATATGTAGTAATCGTTAACTATTTGCGCGTGTAACGATGATTAGT
This sequence comes from Entosphenus tridentatus, assembly GCA_014621495.2. NCBI lineage: Eukaryota > Metazoa > Chordata > Hyperoartia > Petromyzontiformes > Petromyzontidae > Entosphenus > Entosphenus tridentatus. The sequence goes on from CM025612.2 coordinate 21,603,635, forward strand.
ATGTGTCGTGTTCCCTCGCAGGTGACTTTATTACATGGTATGTGCCATTTACTGGGCTACACCCATGATGCCATGGCCGATTGGAAGCAGGTGAAGTACTGTGCATGTACATGAGACCAGGCTGGTGTTGCGTATGCTCGCTGAGAGAACGTTAGTGGACGCTGCCACTCAAGATCCAAGATGGCATAATAGCCAGAGCCACCAATGCCTCCAACACTCTCTAGCCTCCACCAGATCCCTCAGGTGAGGTCTGCTCTGACAGTATCTCACCATCTAGCCGTAGACTCAAAGAGACCCACATTCTCACAGTGACCCACAGAGCTGGCCTGACAGTCTCCCACCAACTGCTCTGCCTGTCTCGGCAATTGGCACTCCCCCATCCTGCGTTATCGTAACTACAACACTCCCGACTTGTGCATTTCTTCTCCTGGCTTCCTAGCATCTGGCTCAGTCACCTGGGATCCAATGCATGACAACTTCTTTCCTAGCTACCGAGGGTCCAGCTCTCTGATCCCTACCATAATGCAGATAGCCTTCCTTCCTCAAATACACTCAACCTTACCTTCTGTACCAAAGTGGTTTTATAGCTAGCGCTTGGTACTAGTGGTGGACTCATGCCCATTGGCAGGCTAGGCCCCCCGAGTCACCTTGTGCCCCTACACTGCCACTTGGGGTGCCCTTTCACTTGTTTGAAATCACATGCACAACCCTCTGAAATGCCCCGGAGTAAAGTGAGGTTGCTAGATCAATAACACATCGTGATCAGTAATCGTTTTATTCACAGTAAGTGGCTTTTCGGTGATCTTGGAAAACGTGAAAGATGTCGATTCAGTCTCCTGGAATGGCAGTTGGGTGTGCACCACAGTTATTTGATCGGCAGGTCAGGTGCGGTGGGGTTAAGTGTAGTTACTCGCAGAGCCGTCCCTTGGGTACGGCGAATCGGGACGATCGCCTCATGTGCCGCACTTTGGGGGGGGACCCGCTTCGATGTCACGCTGTCAGATGTAATACCTCCCGTTTAGTTTTAAGGCATCCGCTGGCCCAACACAGTGGGGTTTGCCCCGGGTCCCGTATCTCCCTATAGACGGCCCTGGTTACCTCCTATCTCTTCCAAAACGCCAGAACGGCCCAGAAGAACAGAGAAATACCCTCCAGATCGGTCTCTCGTGGAGACCCTGCCGCCAGCAGTGACTGTGAGCAAGCAGTTCTGTATCCGTCCTATCAACCATGGGCGGCAGGGCGGTGATGGCGAAGTGGTAATGCTCGTGCCCCACAGCAAGAAAGGCCCTGGGTTGGAGTCCTGACTCGGACACCTCGTGGAGATTGCATGTGTCCTTGTTCTGCATGGTTTTCCTCCGGGTCCTCTGCTTTCCTACCATATCTACAAAAAAGCACAATTTAATCGGTATTTGCTAAAAAAAATCCAATGCTGAAAATGTTCCTGAAAATTATTGAATTGGAATTATATGTTGCAACATGACTCCCTACAGTGGAAACTCAGCAGGACCCCCTGAAAAAGTCTTGAGATGAGCTGTGTAATAATAAAGCGGCAAATGTTGGCCATTGTGCTTGCAGATGTACGAGAAGGAGAGCGAGGTGCTGTTGGAATACGGCCGCATCACGGGCGTCACGCTCGCGCCTCTCACAGCTGGGACGTTCTGACTCCCACCGTCGAAACCTGCTCGAGCTGCGAGTGGCACAACATTGTACAGAGATGCCTCAAGAACCTTACCACGCTCTGCTATGTCAGCCTCACCACCTCTCCACGCTCTACCATGCCAGCCTCCGGACAATGACTTTGGCAACTACCTCGTTACCCTGGAAGCCCCTCTCGAACTTTTGGGATGGTGACGTGGCTCAGAGTTAGCAAGTTTGCCGCTTATTACAGAGGCTCGTAGTTACAATCCGGCAGGCCATCATTAATGCTGCGGTGTGTGTATGAACCGTAAAATACCACTTCTCATCTGCTTTAGAGTGGACGGTAAAGATACCCTGTCGTAATTTGAGACGGGGAGGCCATTGTGTGCTGGCGTTTTGGTACAAATTCGAAAAAATAACATACACACAGCAGCAAAATCGCTCCCTACCGTGAAGTGACCGCAGACTGTGAAACAGAGCAGGGCCTTCCTTTGTGATAGCCTTGCGCTGTAACAATGACAGCATGAATACTAAATTGACGGTATGAATTGTTTTAAATCAATTTCTGAGGACTGGCACAAAGATCTATAATGGCAAGTAGCCAGCAACAAGCAGCACTATTGAAGGTCTAACAATTTGCATTCACGTTTGGAAGTCAATTGTAAATACTGAATACATTATGGACGATGCTGAACACATAAAACAAAGTAATCATGATTGTTCTGGGTTATGTGTTTTATTATTTTGTGTCGAACTCGATCCAAATCCATTGGAGGAGAGGGTCCTAGTGTATAAACATCTGGCAGTTCACCAGGAAACCTGATTCTGCTGATGTCAAAACTGGTATAAAACCGGTCCAGAGTTTATACTTTGCACTCCTGTACTTTTTTGTAATTGTTTACTTGTTTACCTGCCCCTACTGGACCTCTGTGAAAAGAGCGTCATAACTCATTGGATTCGTCCTGCGGAATCAATAAAGATTATGATTCGTGCTTGTGCTGAACAAATGCTGCTGAAATAATGCACTCCCTGAAGGAGGCTCTGCCGCTGATGGGATGCGTCAAAGAATGCGTTTATTTTGTATGGAGGGACGGATGTGTGTGGAGGCAGTGAGCTGTCTGCAGTTATTTTGTAATTGTCTACAACAACGCCAATGTATGTTTCAATGTTGCATTCCTTCGAATTTAGGAGCGTTTCACAAACGCCTGCTAATCATCAGCCATGATTGATCCACTGCTGGATGAAGGCCTCCCCAAGTCGCCACCCAGGTGTTGACATGGGTGTACGCCATGGTGGCGAGATGTGAACTCCCTCGCCTGGTGTGCAGGAGGTCGTTGGTTCAATCCCGACCCTGACGCCAGCTGTATATATTTGGAGTTTGCATGCCTCTCTCCCCGTGGTCATGTGGATTTTTCGGTCCTCTGGTTTTCCCCTCCACATTTAGAATTAACATTCGTTTTCGTATTTGGCTACTATACATTTCCAAATGATCAGCCACTTCAATGAACTATCATTTTTGGCCAGGTCACTTCTGTATAAGAGCAGCGCAGTGGGCCTTAACAATCGTCCAAAATCGCGTGACGTAATTTATGGACGGCCCCTTAGTTTAATTTGCTTATATTTTTCAGTGTTTTGTTTACAATTCCTATACATCGCACACCTATTGTGTTTTTGTATTGTCTGTTCTAACGTTCTGACCTGTCCCCATACTGGACACCTGTTACAAAAAAAGAGCTTTAGAGCTCATCGGATTCCTCTTGCGGTCTCAATACAAATTCCGATTCTTTACGTCTCAGTCGTTCGCGGCAAGCGGGTAAATGACCGCGGACCCTCAGGGGACTCTTCCGCGGTCAAACGAATCACTGGAGTCGATTCACCGCCCCCCCCACTTCTCGTGCGTGGTGCAGCGGCTAACAGCGAACAACGCGGATCGAAGTCGCCGTGTGACGGAAAGACAGCGCCGCACGTGTTGGACTGAGCAAGAGCTTGGTGGGGGGGTGACCTGCAGTGTAAGTGCACGAGGTGAGTGAGCGAGTGTAGTGGCTGGGGTGAGCCAGTGTGTGGGTGAGTGGTTGGGTGAGCCAGTGTGTGAGTGAGTGGTAGGGTGAGCCAGTGTGTGAGTGAGTGGTAGGGTGAGCCAGTGTGTGTGGGTGAGTGGTAGGGTGAGCCAGTGTGTGGGTGAGTGGTTGGGTGAGCCAGAGTGTGGGTGAGTGGTTGGGTGAGCCAGTGTGTGGGTGAGTGGTTTGGTGAGCCAGTGTGTGGGTGAGTGGTTGGGTGAGCCAGTGTGTGGGTGAGTGGTTGGGTGAGCTAGTGTGTGGGTGAATGGTAGGGTGAGCCAGTGTGTGGGTGAATGGTAGGGTGAGCCAGTGTGTGGG
>CM025612.2:21640811-21662994 GCA_014621495.2 Entosphenus tridentatus
GGGGTGTGTGTGTGCGGGGTGTGTGTGTGCGGGGTGTGTGTGTGCGGTGTGTGTGTGGAGGGGGGGTGTGCGCGGGCAGTGTGTGGGGTGTGTGCGGTGTGTGTGTGGGGGGGGGGGGTGTGTGCGGTGTGTGTGTGGAGGGGGAGTGTGTGCGGTGTGTGTGTGGAGGGGGGGTGTGCGCGGGGTGTGTGCGGTGTGTGTGTGGGGGGGGTGTGCGCGGTGTGTGGGGGGGGTGTGCGCGGGGTGTGTGTGGGGTGTGTGCGGTGTGTGTGTGTGGGGTGTGTGTGTGTGGGGTGTGTGTGTGTGTGGTGGTCGCGGGTTGCTGAGGAGATGGAGTCTGCCTCAGTGGCCCGCGATCACAAACCACTATTTAACTCCATCAAAAAAGTAACCTGCAGCGCCACACCGATTACCATCATTAGGGGAAAAAAACGGTGATCCAATCTCCGACCCCCAGGAACAGGAGGGGAAATCCCTCAGCCAGGAAAACATCATGGCACAAAGTGAGGATGACCCTGCTGAGGCTGCGGTGCCTCAAATATTGGAAGAAGTCACCCCCTGTGAGTGGCTGGCTGAGGTGTCATCCTGTGAGGAAGTACTGAAGGCGATCCGGAGTCTGAGACCAGGAAAGGCACCGGGCAGAGATGATCTCCCAAGCGAAATGCTGAGGGAGGGTGGCGTTTGTGCACAGACTGCCCTATATGACATAACAACAGTCTGGACCACTGGACGGGTTCCGCAGGATTGGAAGGATGCCCTATTGGTGTCCCCCTCTTTAAAAAGGGGGACCGCACAGACTGTAACAACTGCAGGGGCATCTCACTCCTCAATGTGCCGGGAAAGGTCCTGGCAAGGATTATTCAACATCGCCTTGCTAGGCATGCTGAGGAGAGGCTTGCGAAGCCCCAATGCGGTTTCAGGAAAGGGCGGTCCTGCACAGATGCCATTTTTTCTGTCCGTCTGCTACAGCAAAGGTGTAGGCAATTCCAACAAGATCTACATTTCTGCTTTATTGACCTGGTCAAGGCCTATGATACCATGAGTAGGCCTGGGCTCTAGCTTGTTCTTCGTGCTTTCGGAGTCCCTGACTCTCTGCTCACAATCATTAAGGACCTTCATGATGGTGAGCGGGCCCGGGTAAAACTACGTGACCGGGAGTCGGAGCCATTTCCTGTACACCTTGAGGTGCGACAGGGATGTCCACTGCATCCCACATTATTTAACATCTATTTTGACCACGTAGTTCGTGAAGCCTTCAATAGCTGTACTGAGGGAATTTCCATTTGGTACAGATATAATGGGAGGCTGATTGATGCCCGGGTGCGATCAAGGGATGACTCCCTATTGGTCAACCACGTTATGTATGCCGATGATTTGGTAATAGCTGCTCATTCAGAGGAGGAGTTGGAGATGCTGCTGCTGAGACTGGAGCGTGCCACTAAGAGGTTGGGCCTTACCAACTGCCCAACCAAAACTAAGCACCTGCCTGGGTATTTTGTACAATCGGACACTCCACCCACACAACTCCCAATCGGTGATGGGGCAGTTGTGGAGAGAGTGGAGAGTTTCCCATACCTGGGCAGTGTGCTTATGACCGGCTCCAGTTTAACAGCAGAGGTCTCACTCCTAATCAGTTGAGCGGCAATATCTTTTAATCGGTTGCGTAACGCTGTGTGGAAGCTACATGGTCTGTCGCTCCGCACGAAGCCTCAGGTCTTCTCGGCCACAGTAATTCCCTCCATTCTCTACGCTTGCGAAACGTGGACCCCCCTAATGGAGCATCTTCGCCGGTTAGAAACATTTAGGCTGGCCTGCCTACGATCCATCCTGGGTTTAACCAGGCTGGATTGTGTGAGGAGCTCATAAATCCTTGAAAGATCTGGGCAAAGTCCCATCGGTGAGCTCCTCCGGCAGGCAAGGCTGCGTTGGCTGGGTCATGTAGCCCGCATGCCCAGCCACCGTATGCCTAAATAGCTTTTTTTTCGGCCGGATCGAGGGGGCTAAACGGGGCGCGGCACGGGCTAGAGAAGAGATGGAGTGATGTGGTACAGGAGGACGTAGAGCTGCGTGGACTTGCCGATGACTGGTACCAGCGGTGTCAAGATCGGCCTCTGTGAAGGAGGCTCGTGAAGGACGCTATTGGGCAGTTGGAGGCAGTCGCCCTCCAACAACAACGGAGGGCAGAGGAGCGACGCTCACAACAACGAGCGGCGCGCCCGGTGGCTAAAGCACAGCAAGTTGGCACAGTAGGGGTCACAGGTGGTGCATCAGCCAGTCATCTCGGTCATCTCAGTCAGTCAACCCGTGACACCTGGGTCTACCTCGTGACCTCCTGCCAGCGGGCGTTCGACACTTCACGTGGCCTCAAGGTGCACATGGCCTGGCACAAGCGTCGTGGTGACATCACTGCCACTTAGTGGCGAATGGCGGTTGTTGTTGTGTGTGTGTGGGGGTGTGTGTGTGGGGAGTGTGTGGGTTATGTGTACGGTGTGTGTGTGGGATGTGTGTGTGGGGTATGTAACTCGAACAAAGTCGTCGGGCGAGCCCAAAAGGCCCAACAAGTCTAACCGGCAGCAACAAATAGCACCCCCATAGATGATGTTAAACAGGGAAAAGTTGACGCGTATCGAGATACGGTGTTGCTGCAGCTGCTCTGTAAAGCGTTGGGCAGGAGCCACAGCAGAATCGTGACGTTTATAACAACATCATCATCCATGGTCCATCTACTGCTGGATGCAGGCCTCCCCAAGTGGCTAGCGAAACGTCTCGCGACCCTGTGATGTTAACGATCCGCTCTGCACCTGCTCCCATTTCATCGCTCCATCTCCTCTCCTCGGCGAACGCGTCCCATTATGTCTGCCACTCCAGAATCAGAATCAATCGATGGTACACGGGTAAGGATCAAAGTTACAGAATATATTTGCAAATGTGGCTCCAATGTTCTGCTTCATCAATCGATCACTTATGGAGATGACATCTCCCTGCCCCATGGTGGCATTAACCCTCATGTGATCGCTCATTCACGTGCCCATTCATGTTGTCTCTCAATGTAAGTAGACTCGAGTGGATTACCATAGTACAGGGGTCGGCAACCTGTGGCTCCAAAGCCGTTTCGTGACGTTACTTATTAAGGATCACCGTCTCTAGACGTATTCACATGCATTGCGGCTCTTGAAATATTGAGTTTTTTTGACCGAATTCGAAAATATGGCTCTTATTATTTTGGTTGCCGACCCCTGCAATAGTGGATTGGCAAAATGCATATGGTACCACTACTGAACATAGTATTATATTCTTGCTTTTAGATGCCAATATGGTTTAGGAGGTACATCGCAATGTGGAGGTCTGCTAACCTTGACGAGAGGGCTTCAGGAGAGAGAGTTCGTGTAGTTTGGCTGTTCCTCCTCCAATGAAGGAGTACAGACCACAATCGTTCACTATATATGGCCCATAGTTTGGGTCGCATGGCCACAGTTGCGCTACCGTGGCTTGCCTTTAATGTATCTCTTTGTGTCTCTGAGTACTCTACAGTCCATAGCTTTTGGGTGCATGGCCACAATCGCACTAATGTGACTTGTCATTAACATTTCTCTTTGAGTCTATGATTCTTTGTATCTCTATGGGTTTTCTATGAAAGTGCATTTTCTCAAAAGAAAACTAATTTCTTTAGAATTGCTTTTTGTGTTTGGTTTGTTCTCCTTTCCCCGCAACTCCGATTGCATGGTTGGCTACGTATGGTGCGAAATAACTTTTACATACATGACCGACGTCAAAGAATGTAACGGTTTTCGGCTTGCATTGTTGTTGCAGTTGACGGTCGTTTGGTTTCTATCGAGGAGGAAAAGATATAACTCGGTTTATTTGAATGCTGTTTGGTCGTGATGTTATTTTTAAGAGATGAGTGACTTGTGCTGTGTAATGCAGTGGGACAGATAAGTGAAGAATATGCCATCCGATTAGTCTGAAAAATCACTTTGTATAATATCTGGAGTGTACAGTAATTTTATCGTGAACTTCACATTGCTCCACCAATGTTGAGGACTCGATCTGTGAGAGTGTGTCATCCACTCCTCCATACTTTGTCAATCACCACACTGCAGGTCACAGAAACACTCACCCACTCACTCAACCACCCATCCACTCACCCACTCAACCATGTACTCAACCACCACACTGCAGTTCACAAAGAATACTCGCCCACCCACTGACTCAACCCACTCGTTCAACCGCTGATTACGCTGCAGTTCACAGCAACAGTTACTCACCCACCCATCCACTCAACACTCCCCCTCACCCACTCACCACACTGCAGGTCACAACGCCTCTCTATCTGCTTCTTCCCTTGCACTGCCCTGCACTCAGAAGTTCCCTTCCATCGCCTCCCTTCCCCAGCCTCGTAAAATAACCTTGCTCAAATCAAGAATCTCTTGTAACTTTGATCGTGCTGTTTTTTACCAGCCATATATTGTTTCAGCCTATTCTCAGCAACTTTATTTAAGAGAAAATAATTGAAATTATTTGAAATGATTTAATTTAGATTGCTTATGTTCCATGGTATGTTTGCGTGTGGATAATTATTGCAGTACAGCAAACCCTTCTCTCTTGCCGGTTTAGCTATCGCGGTTTTGTGGGTTAGCAGCAAATTAATTGAGATACAGTTCACTGATCGCTCTCCTGTGGCTCGACTATTCGCGTTTGACCGCGACATTCTTGTACGCATTGTAACTGCACTTCGCGATGATGCTGCCGTGGAAGAACACACGCGGCCCATCCAGGGTCTCAGGCCACGCGGTGTTCCCAGCCTTCAATGAAGAGACAGTGAGGTTCAGCCGCCTGTGATATTTCTTCCTGTTGTGTACAGTACTGTACACAGATATGTGTACAGTATTATATACTATGTTAATTGTTTTCATTCTATACATTTACCATACAAGTTATATTTAACACTGTAGAATATATAAATCATGTTTTACATTCAAAATACTTTATGTTTAATGTTTGGGTTGTCGTAGGGTAACATAAAACATAAGGAGGGGTGGGTGTCATTACAAACCGTGAACCAAACCCTATGTTACCAATTTGCCTTTGAGCTTGTGGATCACGGATTTGCCGCTTGTGGCTATTTGAAAGAACGTAACCCCAGCCGCGATGGGCAAGGCTTTGATGTACTAACATTTTTCGTGTTCGTTCCAAGGTTGTAGAAGGAGGGGAAGATGAAGACGTCTTTGAGCAGCCACTCACAAGAGAGCGAAGAGTGGCGAAGCTGAGGCAGCAACTTCACGAGACTCTCGCCGATCTGGAGAAACTTTGCAAGGCAGCCAAGAGTGATGAGGTGACCGCGACATTGAGCGACGGCCTCGTGCGGGTGGACGAGATGGTGAGGGAGCTCTGTGAGCAAGTGGACGACTTCGACCAGGAATCGCCCGGCGGGGACATTGAGTTCTTCACCGGCTCGTCAGCGAGGGAGGTCGCCTGGCGGAGCCGAGAGGATGAGCTGAGGGAGGAGTTGAACAACGATTTCAAAAAGCAGGCGTCCAGACTGAGCCTACAGCACAAAATCGAGATGGGGGCCTTGATCTGCGGCCACAAGAAGTCCATTGACAAGTACTTGGAGCACAAAGTGAAGGCCGAGCAGCACGCAAAGCTCCTGCGAGAAGTCAACAAGGAACTGGGGCTGAAGGCCAAGGGCTTGAAGCGGCGCGCCGAGCTGATGCAGCAGACAATGCAGGGTCTGCGCGAGCAGCTGGCGCTGGCGCTCAACGCCAACACGGAGCTTGAGTTCGAATCGTTGCAGGAGGTGGAGAACTACCGCGTGCGGGTGGACATGATGGAGCGCGACGCCAAGGAGAGCGAGCGGCTGCGTTATAGCGAGGACGATGTCAAGAGGCTCGTGGAGGACCTGGAGAGAAGTCACATGCGGGAACTGGAGGAGGTCCTGGAGGAAGAGCGGGGCCGGCGGGCGGAGGAATTTGTGGCGATGCAGAGTGACCTTCGCTCCGAGCATCGGAAGGAAATTGAACTCGCAGAACTACAGATGGATGCACTGAGGCAGGCGTTGGAACAAAAGCACTCGCAACCGCTTCCCGCGTCGGCTGCAGACGGGGAAGGGGAGAGTGGTGAGGGTTCGAAAAAACACGCTGCGAATGTCGAGGCTCGTGCTGAGCTGGAGGCCGAGAGCACGAGTCGAGAGCAGCAGCAGCAGGAGGAGAAGCAGGAGGAAAAGCGACGCTGCGAGTATGGTCAGCAGCTGGCTGCCTTACAGGAGGAGCTGGTGCACGTTCTCTCGCTCTTGAACGACGCCGAAGCTGCTGGAGGTGATGCGGAGGAGGCACCGCGAGGTGCCGATGGCAATTCAATCGCCGACGCCAAGAGCGCCAGCGTGAAAACGGCCACGTTGAGTCCAGAGCTGCAGCAACTGCTTGCGGTAAGGGGGCTATGCCGAGCACTACGGCAGCGTCTCGGCGCTCCCCCGCAGCAGTGCAGAGACATTGTGCCCCTGTCAGCACTCACGACGTCGCCAGGTAAGAGCCCCATCGCCCATACGACATTGGCGTTTTTAACCTTAATGCGCGAGCATTCGTTCTTGTATGCTGTCGCACGCTCTCGCACCCCCTCGCATACTCTCCTACTTCTCATCTCACTCTCAACCAGAGCCGTCCCTCGGTTATGGCGAATCGGGGTGACTGCCCTGGGCCCCGCGCTTTGAGGGGGTGGGGGCCTCTGTGCTTAGGTCTAAGATGTAATATATTTCGGTTTAGTTTGAAGGCATCGGTTGATTTGCCCTGGAGCCTGCACCCCTCAAGGGATGGCCCTACTCTCAAACTTTCCCATGTCTCGCTCTTGGAACTTCCAGGTGAAGTCATTTGCAAAGGCACTCCAGGGACCCCATTCAGCGCTAATAGCAACGACATGCACAGATTGTGCAATGGCCACCTTCAATTTAATTTCTAATTATGCCTACGGTCAAAATAATAGAAAAAAAACTATCGATAGATCTATGACTTTCATTTATACCGAGGTATAGACTAATCCAGGGCATTCAAAACACCTCTGCGTGACTTTTGACTGACCAGTCATTCTCGGTGGGACCCAACCTCCCAAACTTTACCGAACCTACGCCGCCGGCTTCCCAATTGAGATTCCGTGCTGCACGATTCAACTTACTGTGCTTACTTTGCAAAGCACTCTTTCAGCAGTTGCTTCGATAATTGACTGATAAACAGCAGCTTCACAAATCCTTGTTCTCGGAGTCTGAGAGCTTCACACTGTGACCACAATCCTCAGTCAGCAAAAAGTTTTGGAGCTCGGGATTTTTAGTTCCGTCAGATTTGGAATGCTCTCTGCCTGAAGAACTGCACCTGACCGCCGAGATTTCCCCATTTAGGAATAAACTTAAATTCCCCTTATTTCCTATATGTTAGATGAACTATAAATGTAAAAAAATATATCCATACTGAATGGCACACTGAAGCCCTTTGTTGCGTTTTTTGCACCATGTAAAAGCGTAAAAAAATATATAGGTAATATCCCAAATATTTGACAAAAGACCAATGCCAACTCTTCAACAGCCAGGGTTGGTGGATCAGGCACACACTCGTAGGGCGTCGCGATTGCTATCTCCTGGATTGTAGCCAGGACGTGATGGCAGTAGAGCAAGTGGGTTCATTTACATCTGAACTCCATCTGTATGGGGATTAAGAGTTACTCCCCCCAGTGCACAACGTGCGCGTGGGTTTTTTCCTGATACTCCGATTTCCTCCCACATGTATAATAATCACTTGTTAATGGACTTTGCTAAACATCCCAATATAGGACAACAGAGCTTGGCAATTTCTGGCGCCAATTATGGCTGCCTTTCAGCTTGCTCGTGGTTTCTCCATGGCTGTGAATCTTAACGAAAACTGTGTGCGCGGTGTCACACACGACAAACCTGGCGATGGACATACATCATTGTGAACATGAACGGTGCTAAGTCGTCCGTGCCATGTGCTCTGTTTTCCAGAGGAGCTCTCCGTGTTCGAGCAGGAGAGGGTGTCCCTGAAGGAGCAGCTACAGACTCGCCAAGAGAAGGTGATGGATGATTGATGGTGCGATGAAGAGGAATTAAGCAAGAGGCTTTGTGCTGTTTTAAATTTAAACTTTTGCATGGTTGTTTTTGCCCAGATTTCTATTTGATTACTTGCCACACTGTATTTGTTTATTATTGTTTTTATCATTTTGGTGGCCCGAGTCACTGTCGTGCCACAATGGCGAGATGTTAACTACCTCACCTGATATACAGGAGGTCATGGGTTCAATCTCGACCCCAAAGCCTGCTGTATATTTGGAGTTTGCATCTCTCCCCCCATGGTCGTGTGGATTTTTCCCCAGGTCTTCCGGTTTTTCCCTCCACATTTAGAAACATGTGTTTAGAGAAAATGGCTGCTATACATTTCCACATGATAAGCCACTTCGTTGAACTATCATTTGTGGACAAGTCCATTCTGAAAAAAGAGCTATATAGTTCAGTGGACCTTACCTGGTAAAATAAAAAAAATGCACCTCTAACCTGCTCTCTTGAGTTCTCACCCTGACTGAACTCGACACTGCTTCCCTCTCTCCCGTTGTCATTGTTCCCGCGAGGGCCCTGCATTGTTCGTCTTGGAGGTCGGGGTCGACCATCTGATGCTTGTGCCCCTGGCAGGGAAGAGGAGAGCTAACTGGGGAGGCGGCGGTGAAAGGCGGCACGGCGGATGTTCATGACGGAGCAGCAGAGTCGTTGGAGGAGCTGGGGAGGTCTTCCCTCAAGCTTGAGCAGCCTCCCAGCAGCCTGCAAGCCCAGAGGGCAGCTCTGCAGAAGGAGCGGTGAGTTTAGTTTAGGGCACTGGTCTAGTTTTCTCAACCTCTCCTGAGATTTGTTAACTTTTTTACCCATGCGGGTGTGTGCGTGCCCCCGTGTGTGTGTGTGTGGGGAGCGGTAGTGTAATGGTTAGTGCACTCCATGACCCACCCGGCGACCCGTTTTCGATTCCTGCTCATGACCAATACCAGTGACGATCATTTTAATGGGTCTTGGGCTTCCCCTAGGTCGACTCAGCCTCAAATGAGTACCTGGTACGGTGTGTAAACATCACCACTGGGGAGTCAAAGGCAGCCGGGCGCGGCGCTGATGATGTGCATTTAAATACGATACATTATTGTGTTCCGACTTGCCAACCGTTCAACTCTCAAACGGGTCTCAGGAACGGAACCCGTTTATAAATCGAGAACGGACAGTCTGTCAGTGAGTCATCATGATCGTCCAGAGGTCTCCAGTACAGCAATTCCCTGCTTAACCTGGGGGTTGCGTTCCTGAAAATTGCCGAGTAAAGTTAATTTGCATTGAGCGGGAGTGATTTTCCCGAAAGGAATAATGGTGAAGATCAGCCAGAGTCTCTGGGAAGGTCTGGACCGTGTATCCCAACCAGCCATTTCAGCTGCATTAGCCATAGTCCTAAACCTCGCCCATTTCTCCTGGGCATCAGGACAATGCCAACCCCAGCTGCAAGCGATGATAACGTTTTCGCAACTTCAGCTAGCTGAGACCAGGGCACTGTAGTTTTGAATGGTGTCCGAGATGGACACCCACCACCGCAGTGGAGGAATGGTAGACGCATTTTACAAATGACAAGCCGATGGTCATTGGGCAGATCAGCTCCATGGAAGGTATTTTATCTATGATGTGCTGGGACAGCATGTTGGCAATTACAAGCCCATGGGCCTGCACAGAAGTCTAGCAGCCTCCTGCCATTGTCATTTAGCTAATCTGGCCCATGCCTTTCAATCACTTTAGCTCAGGTACCTGTGTCATGACTCACTCTGGCATTAAAGTCACCCAACAGGATGACTATCCCGAGGGGCCACTTTAGCCAGCACCTGTGACAGGAGGTCATAGAAGCCATCTGACTCATCGACCCTTCCCTGGATCCCTCCACCATTCCTTGCACGCTGTTGATGAAGCGGCGAGCCCACAGTAGCCTGAGATTACAGCTTCCCACAACTCAGCACCAGGTTCCCACACCCCCTTCATTCTCTTGTTCAGAAAATAATTGTTTGGCAGTTTCCTGCCCAAGTAGAGGACTGTCCACCTCATATTGACTGGAGCCAGAACCTCTTGAATACTACAGAGACCCAGGCTGTACCGGTCCAGCTGCCGACAGAGGAGTGGCAGCCTCTTCTCCACAGTGAGCATTCGAACATTCCACGTGCCCACTTGCAGTGGCGTTTTTCCATTTTGGGAGGAACGCTAAGGGTCCAGGTTCAGTCTCCTGGCTTCGCCAAATAAGGTTTGGATAGGAGATGTCATAGACGTCTGTCTCCCCGGGGCCTCCAGACCAAGCTTGGCTTTATATTTTACACCTGACTTAAAGCTTTCGTGACTGCAGGAATTAATATTCTTTGGGTCTTTCGGTAAAGTCACTTAGATAGGTTCAAACGACATGTCTCGGACCGTGTTCGTGAGCATAAGGCAGATTTGAAACACGGTAAAACCAACACGTCGGTCGTGGCTGATCATTGTTTTAATGCAGTTGGCTCACACGAAATAGATTTCTCGAAGACGAAGGTACTTTGTAAGCCCACTGGCTATCAACAAAGATTCGTTCATGAAGCCATCCATATGTGCAGACACGGACACAATTTCAATCCAGAAGATGGGTACAGCGAGGGAAAAAAGTATTTGATCCCCTTCTGATTTTGTACGTTTGCCCAATGACAAAGAAATAATCAGTCTATAATTTTAATGGTAGGTTTATTTGAACAGTGAGAGACAGAATAACAACAACAAAATCCAGAAAAACGCATGTCAAAAATGTTATAAATTGATTTGCATTTTAATGAGGGAAATAAGTATTTCCCCCCTCTCAATAAGAAATATTTCTGGCTCCCAGGTGTCTTTTATACGGGTAACGAGTTGAGATTAGGAGCACACTCTTAAAGGAAGTGCTCCTAATCTCCAAGATTGTAGACCTACACAAGGCTGGAATGGGCTACAAGACCATCGCCAAGCAGCATGGTGAGAAGGTGACAACAGTTGGTGCGATTATTCGCAAATGGAAGAAACACAAAATAACTGTCAATCTCCCTCGGCCTGGGGCTCCATGCAAGATCTCACCTCGTGGAGTTGCACTGATCATGAGAACGGTGAGGAATCAGCCCAGAACTACACGGGAGGATCTTGTCAATGATCTCAAGGCACCCGGGACCATAGTCACCAAGAAAACAGTTGGTAACACACTACGCCGTCAAGGACTGAAATCCTGCAGTGCCTGCAAGGTCCCCCTGCTCAAGAAAGCACATATACATGCCCGTCTGAAGGTTGCCAATGAACATCTGAATGATTTAGAGGACAACTGGGTGAAAGTTTTGTGGTCAGATGAGACCAAAATGGAGCTCTTTGGCATCAACTCAACTCGCCGTGTTTGGAGGAGGAGCAATGCTGCCTATGGCCCCAAGAACACCATCCCCACCGTCAAACATGGAGGTAGAAACATTATGCTTTGGGGGTGTTTTTCTGCTAAGAGGACAGGACAACTTCACCGCATCAAAGGGATGATGGATGGGGCCATGTGCCATCAAATCTTGGGTGAGAACCTCCTTCTGTCAGCCAGGGCATTGAAAATGGGTCGTGGATGGGTATTCCAGCAGAACAATGACCCAGAACACACGGCCAAGGCAACAAAGGAATGGCTCAAGAAGAAGCACATTAAGGTCCTGGAGTGGCCTAGCCAGTCTCCAGACCTTAATCCCATAGAAAATATGTGGAGGGAGCTGAAGGTTCGAGTTGCCAAACATTAGCCTCAAAACCTTAATGACTTGGAGAAGATCTGCAAAGATGAGTGGGACAAAATCTCTCCTGAGATGTGTGCAAACCTGGTGGTCAACTACAAGAAACGTCTGACCCCTGTGATTGCCAACAAGGGTTTTGCCACCAAGTACTAAGTCATGTTTTGCAGAGGGGTCAAATACTTATTTCCCTCATTAAAATGCAAATCAATTTATAACATTTTTGACATGCGTTTTTCTGGATTTTTTGTTGTTATTCTGTCTCTCACTGTTCAAATAAACCTACCATTAAAATTATAGACTGATCATTTCTTTGTCAATGGGCAAACGTACAAAATCAGCAGGGGATCAAATACTTTTTTCCCTCACTGTACATAGCCACCTCCGTGCGCTCGCCATGGAGGCCGCTCTCCGATCTTACATTGACATGCTAATTTCTCACATTAACATTACTGGCCCCGCCCACTTCGTTTATGACCCTTGGACTACACCAATTTTAAACCTCTAAAACAGTCTGCAGTCAGCAACTCTCCCCCTCTTTTTTCCTCCTGATGACAATCGCTTGTGTTGTGATCGAAACGTGGTAGTTTTTTGTTTTATTAATTGTATTAATTTGAAGCTATCTACGTGACTTTACCGAAAGACCCAAATAATATTTTACACGTGGTTTAGTGGTAATTGAATTGAGGGTGGAGGGGGTGCACCCGTCCAGAGCCCTTTTGTGCTGCTGTAGTGGCTATGAGCACCACATGGGGAACAGGCAATTTGAATCGGCCCACCCGCCATGATATTGCTTACAGCCACGACAGCGTTACCATCTGGCACCATCGAGGAAATGGGGGTTGTTTTGGCTGGACTACAATACTATTCAATATATACCTTGCACTATACACCATACACTACACTATACACCGCACACTACACTATACACCACACTTTACACCACACACTACACTATACACCACGTACTAAACTATACACCGCATACTTCACTATACACTACACTATACACTGCACACTATACAATACGCTACACTATGAACCATATGCTACACTATACAGTATACTTTTCACCACACAATACACTACATTGTACACTATACTACATACTACACTATACACAGTGCACTCTACACCACACACTACACCACACTATACACCATAAATGACACTATACACTCCACTATACACCATACGGACGATGCGTCACGTGTGCCATGTGCGAGGCAGGGAGGAGGTGTTCCGAGCCGGCTGGCGCCTGCGGGAGCTGCTGCTCGAGTGCGGCCACCTCGTCCGGGGCGCGCCCAGCCCCGGGCCCTCCGCGAGCCGTGGGCGTGCCGAAGGGGCGGCTCCTGTTGCTGACGGTGGGTGCCGGGAGCGGCTAGCACAGCTGACATGGCGGGGCCTCAGGGCACCGTGGGGACGGAACTAGAGTCTTGGCAGGAGGCACGGCCCGGCCAATACTGCACCTAGCTAGAAAGGTGGCAGCGGTGGTGGTGGTGCAGTGGTGACACCCGCACCTCCCGATTATACCCCAGCGGAAGGCCAAAACTAACCTCTGCGATAGCTAAGTTGGCATACAGAGGGCTTGCCTGCAATAGGTCGAAATTGCAAATGATACTCCCGTGATATTCAAGGATCTCCCCTACTACATTGTAGTTTATTATTTCAATGGCAGGGTGGTGGTATAGTGGTAACACTCGTGCCTCACAGCAAGAACCCTGGGTTTGATTCCCAACTCGGGCGCCTCTCTGTGTGGAGTTTGTATTCTCTCCCCCTGTTCTGCATGGGTTTCCTCCGGATTCTCCAGTTTTCTGCCATACCTATTAAAATACCACACACAGTGTAACCAGTATTGGCCAAAACATCCCAATGTTGAAAAATTACCATTTTATTTCGCAATTTGGATTACACAGCAGCAGCACCAACATCGCCTCTCTAATGTTAAAAACCTGGCAGGATCCTCCTGAACAAGACTCTCACTGAGGCTTTCCTGGGTGAAAAAAGCATAATCGCAGTTAAAATAAATAACACAACGATGAACTCAAATGTGTAAACACTGCGAGGTGTTCACCAAACCTGATGTGAGTGCCAGGCATTGGTCCTTCGCTCATTATCTGAAAGGACACACGATTTTTAAGACTCTAGTGAGGCTTTCCTGATGAAAAAACTAAATAAAATATAATCAATGCAGATTTGAAGCTTTCGTGACTGCAG
This sequence comes from Entosphenus tridentatus, assembly GCA_014621495.2. Classification (NCBI taxonomy): domain Eukaryota; kingdom Metazoa; phylum Chordata; class Hyperoartia; order Petromyzontiformes; family Petromyzontidae; genus Entosphenus; species Entosphenus tridentatus. The sequence goes on from CM025612.2 coordinate 21,654,831, forward strand.
GAATCCATACTCTTTGGTGCTTTCGGTAAAGTCACGTAGTTAGAAATAAAATAAAACAAATCACGACGTTTCGATCGCAACACAAGCAGTAGTGATTTGGCCTGATGACAACCACTTGTGTTGCGATCGAAACGTCGTGATTTATTTTATTTTATTTATAACTACGTGACTTTACTGAAAGAACCAAAGAGTATAATCAATGCAATAGGAAAAGCTGGGATTGATTCGTGCATGCAGCAGAGTTTTAAGTGTCAAGTTGATTTTGTGTAACCAGAGTGAGTGGAACTCAAGAAACCAGGTTAGAGTCTCATTTGACAAAAGCCAATGCATAACAACAGGCATAGTCATATAAATCAAAACTAAAACAACTGCAATTATGGATGTGATTAAAAACAGTCCATAAACACACAAGCAATGTTTACAAGAATAAAGTTTATGTAACAAAACACGCACTTCCAATTAGGCTACGTATGGTGCGAAAGAAGTTCAACATACATACTTCAAAATCGTTCAAAGTAAAATTCTCTTACAGAAACATCACTAAAGGGATATGGTGATGATTGCACTCGTGTTGCAAGGAGGTAGACAGGAAGACTGGCATGGAGACAGGTAGGGTGGCGGGTGTTGGGACGGGCCAAATGTGACATTCACTAAAGGGTAGCGCCACCACCTCCGTGAACACAACAGCACCTTACGAACTCCGCCCGATCTCGCCTGTCCAGTCTTGAGAAGTTCGGTCATGTGAGGTGCTCTGAGTTGGCTGCTCTGGCTTGCTTGCCACTGCTGTCAGAGTCCCCTCCTAATGGCCCCTACCAGGTAGCGGGGGTCACCTGGCAGGGGAGGGTCCTGCCTAGGTTTTCGCAGTACAGGTATCACTTGTTTTACGAACGTTCAGTTTACGAAATTTCGCATGAACACAATTGACAAATTACGGGCACTTTTTGATAAATGTGTCTGCTGCGCCTCTGTGCCCGTGCATCGCCCTCCCCTCGACGTCACCTGGACATTGTAAGGGAGTTCTGCTTTGTACGCCGGATGTCATGCTTTGGCCACCATGGCGGAGGTTGGCGCTGCAAATCCGCCGGGCCGCCATGGTGAATAGCGACGTGGTGCGGTACGGAACTTAACCGTTGAATGCTCAGCGCACCGTCCGTGCTGCTCCGTGGGGGACGTTCAAGATCACCGCGACGTCGTTCGTAGCAAATGTACACTAGTAATTATTCAGTTGGGATAACACGTGGCAATCATTGCACCCCCCCCCCCTACTGAAAAACAGTCTTGAGACAGCAAAATAAAAATAAGATAATAGTAATGTGACACTTGATAGAATTCAAAGTAAAGGAGTCGGTTTGTTTGTTCCAGGACGAATCGATTCACTCCAGGCACCAGCAGTCCGTCACCTCCTTATCACTCTTCTATTGTTACTACCACCATGGTTCCTGTTCCAATGAACTTCACTCATTTATTCCTCCACCCACTTTGAGGACTCGGTCTCCCACCAGGCTGACTGTTTTGTCTCATCAATATTGTCTTCAATCACCACACTCCAGGTCATAACAACAGACTTGCCCACTCACTCACTCACTTCCCTATTCACTTACTCAGTGACTCGCTCACCCACCCACTGACTCACCCACTGACTCACCCACCAACCCACTCACACGCCGCAATGCAGATCACAACAACATAATGAATCATTCACCACATTGCAAGTCACAACAACACACTCACCCACCGACTCACAACACTGGAGGTCTCTTTTCTCCAAGCTTTCACAATAACCCTGCTCATTTTAAGAAACGTGTCACCTCATCCATTACAACTTTATTGGTGCTGTTTGTTGCTGGCCCCTTGAAGTTTTGGGCCTACTGCGCTCAGCAACCTTATGCATCAAGACATATATTTTACACACTTTACATTTTTTATATTCTAGAAATATATATGTATGTGTGTGTACATTTATACAAGTTTCAGTCCATGTAATCTCCCTCCCTCGCCTCTCTCCTCCCTCCCTTACAAATCCTCCTGGCCAACCCTGGTGCGAGCAGAGCCTCTGAGTCTGTGGGCCCTGCTGGAGGAGCTGGAGACTCGGCTGAGGACCCAAGTCTCTGCAGACGCCACGTCGCTACAGGTACTGTGGGTTACATGAGTCACCCGTTGGGGTCCTGCGGGTTGACTGGTCCCTGCCATATAAATGTGTAGTTTCCCTGGCTGTTTTTTTTATCCACCAGTGAAGATGGCAATGGATACACTTTGCGTTTTTTCACCAAATGGTATAGAGTCCGTAACAGACTTACGTTGGGTTGTGTGGTGGCACAGTGTTGCCGCTTGTGCCTCAGCCAAAAGGACCTGGATTCGATTCCTGACTCGGAGTGCCTTTCTGCCTGGAGTTTGTATTCTTTCCCTTTGTTTCCTCCAAGTTCTTCAGTTTCCTCCGATAGCTAAATGCACATGCAGAATATAACCAATATTTTCTTGGTTCTTTCGGTAAAGTCACGTAGAAGGGAAATAATAAAATAATAAAAATAAAACATAATAAAATTATTCTCACGACGTTTCGGCCACAACGCAAGCAGCCGTCCTCAGGTGAAGACCAGGTCTGTCGGGGAGACAGCGTCTGAATGAAACACCACCACGCTTGGAGCGTCTATTTAAGCTGGGTTGGAAGGGGGGAAGGGCACCTTGACAATAATTTGCATATCAATAGGAATTTAGCATATTTATGGGAAATGCAGGTATGTGATGAGTACTACTTGTGAAATGCGTAGGAGATGGGCGAGGGGTTTCAAAGTCATATTATACCCGTGCATTATGCAGGATTAGCAGCATCAAAGGGAGGGGATAGGGGTAGTATTAATAAAGGGAAGGAATGTTAATAGTATGTAGCTGCAGTAACTAAACAACCACGTAAAAAACTAAAGTATAAACTACATAGTATCATCAGTATACTAAATATATACTGGAGAGTATATTTAGTATACTGATGATACTATGTAGTTTATAAATATATACTGGAGAGTATATTTAGTATACTAATCACATACCTGCATTTCCCATAAATATGCTAAATTCCTCTTGATATGCAAATTATTTTGTCAAGGCGCCCTTCCCCCCTTCCAACCCAGCTTAAATAGACGCTCCAAGCGTGGTGGTATTTCATTCAGACGCTGTCTCCCCGACAGACCTGGTCTTCACCTGAGGACGGCTGCTTGCGTTGTGGCCGAAACGTCGTGAAAATAATTTTATTATGTTTTATTTGTATTCTTTTATTATTTCCCTTCTACGTGACTTTACCGAAAGAACCAAGAAGATGAATCCCTGCAGTCACGAAAGCTTTAAATCGAAATTTAACCAATATTTGTCAAACATCCCAATGCTAAAACTTTACATGGTAAATGACAAATTTTGCGATCACGCAGGAGCAGCAGCAACATCACTCCCTACTTTGAAAACCCGGAAGGGGCCTACGGACAAAAGAGTCTTGAACTCACTGAGGCTTTACTGGATAAACGCGATGAAAATTAATAATAAAACATGTACTCTTTGGTTCTTTCGGTAAAGTCACGTAGGTATAAAATAAAATAAATTAAATCACGACGTTTCGGGCGCAACACAAGCATCCGTCATCAGGTGGGGCAACCACAGCAAGAAACAATTGCTGAAGTGGACAAAAAGGGACTGCTGCAACAAGAGGCCATAGAGGAAAGATAAGGGGGGGTGGAGCCAGGAAGGAGAGACAGGGAGGGTGGGGGTGTGGGGTAGAGGGAGTGGAGGCTACAAGTAAGACACAAGCACGGCAAAAAATGCCAGGGAGGGGAAGTGGGCGGGGCTGGGAGTGGGAGCGTTAGGAGCCAGGGAGGAGCGACGGGGAGGGTGGGTGGGAGTGTGAGGTAGGGGGAGTGGAGGACACAAGCACGGCAAAAAATGCCGGGGAGGGGAAGTGGGCGGGGCTGGGAGTGGGAGGGTTAGGAAACTGGAGATGCGGATATGAAGGTAGGCCAAAAGCAGTTATGGTTTTACCTGGTTAATAACATCCTTCCAATGATTGCTCAATCTGTATCCATCTTCCCGGTTGAAGTTATGTCTATGTTTATATATCTGGATGGCTTCATGAACACACCTTTGAAAGTAGCCCGAAGGTTTGCAGAGCACCTTGGTCTCGGAAAAAATAATATCGTGAGAGCCCACAGCATTATAGCAGTGGTCAGCCACGGCGGAGGTATTAGTTCTGCCGTGTTTCAGATCTGCCTTGTGCTCGCGAACACGGTCCGAGACATGACGTTTCGTTTCCCCAATGTAACAATCACCACAGGTGCAACTTAGTTTGTAGACTCCAGGATATTGCATGTCAGGAATGACATCCTTCACAGATGGGATTAGATCACAGATTGTGTGTACTGTACTGAATCGGACCTGGATCTTGTGTTTGTTTAAGATTTGTGAAATCTTTTTGGTAACGCCTGCTATGTACAGTGAGGGAAAAAAGTATTTGATCCCCTGCTGATTTTGTACGTTTGCCCACTGACAAAGAAATGATCAGTCTATAATTTTAATGGTCGGTTTATTTGAACAGTGAGAGACAGAATAACAACAACAATATCCAGAAAAACGCATGTCAAAAATGTTATAAATTGATTTGCATTTTAATGAGGGAAATGAGTATATGACCCCTCTGCAAAAAAATGACTTAGTACTTGGTGGCAAAACCCTTGTTGGCAATCACAGAGGTCAGACGTTTTTTGTAGTTGGCCACCAGGTTTGCACACATCTCAAGAGGGATTTTGTCCCACTCCTCTTTGCAGATCTTCTCCAAGTCATTAAGGTTTCGAGGCTGACGTTTGGCAACTCGAACCTTCAGCTCCCTCCACAGATTTTCTATGGGATTAAGGTCTGGAGACTGGCTAGGCCACTCCAGGACCTTAATTTGCTTCTTCTTAAGCCACTCCTTTGTTGCCTTGGCCGTGTGTTTTGGGTCATTGTCATGCTGGAATACCCATCCATGACCCATTTTCAATGCCCTGGCTGAGGGAAGGAGGTTCTCACCCAAGATTTGACGGTACATGGTCCCGTCCATCGTCCCTTTGATGCAGTGAAGTTGTCCTGTCCCCTTAGCAGAAAAACACCCCCAAAGCATAATGTTTCCACCTCCATTTTTGACGGTGGGGATGGTGTTCTTGGGGTCATAGGCAGCATTCCTCCTCCTCCAAACACGACGAGTTGAGTTGATGCCAAAGAGCTCCATTTTGGTCTCATCTGACCACAACACTTTCACCCAGTTGTCCTCTGAATCATTCAGATGTTCATTGGCAAACTTCAGACGGGCATGTATATGTGCTTTCTTGAGCAGGGGGACCTTGCGGGCGCTGCAGGATTTCAGTCCTTCACGGCGTAGTGTGTTACCAACTGTTTTCCTGGTGACTATGGTCCCAGCTGCCTTGAGATCATTGACAAGATCCTCCCGTGTAGTTCTGGGCTGATTCCTCACCATTCTTATGATCATTGCAACTCCACGAGGTGAGATCTTGCATGGAGCCCCAGGCCGAGGGAGATTGACAGTTCTTTTGTGTTTCTTCCATTTGCGAGTAATCGCACCAACTGTTGTCACCTTCTCACCAAGCTGCTTGGTGATGGTCTTGTAGCCCATTCCAGCCTTGTGTAGGTCTACAATCTTGTCCCTGACATCCTTGGAGAGCTCTTTCGTCTTGGCCATGGTAGAGAGTTTGGAATCTGATTGATTGATTGCTTCTGTGAACAGGTGTCTTTTATACAGGTAACAAGCTGAGATTAGGAGCACTCCCATTAAGAGTGTGCTCTTAATCTCAGCTCGTTACCTGTATAAAAGACACCTGGGAGCCAGAAATCTTTCTGATTGAGAGGGGGTCAAATACTTATTTCCCTCATTAAAATGCAAATAAATTTATAACATTTTTGACATGCGTTTTTCTGGATATTTTTGTTATTCTGTCTCTCGCTGCTCAAATAAACCTGCCATTAAAATTATAGACTGATCATTTCTTTGTCAGTGGGCAAACGTACAAAATCAGCAGGGGATCAAATACTTTTTCCCCTCACTATAATTGGTGTTCGCCAAACATCCCAATGTAGCAGGACCCACCTGACAAAGAGTCTTGAGACTCAATGAGGCTTTCCCAGGTTAAATCAGTTATTTTTATTATTATTATCATGATGTTTAAAAGTGGGACGTTGGCCCAGCATACGTTGCAGACGCTCCGCGCAATGCAGGAGGAAAGTCGAGTGAACGTTGCGAACGTCGTGGCTGGCGTTGGCGTCGTGAACGCTACCGCGGTGTGTCGTGGGAACTCGCCCTGCCCATAACCTCTGTCGGGGGGGGGGAGGGGGTGGGGGGGGCTCCCCCTAAATCAAGATCGTATGTCTCCAGGATATCTTGCTAAGGAGGAGCACATGTAAATTATCTCCAGTACACCCTTCAAATATATATATATTTTTTAAATCACAATTTCAAAGAAAATCCCTTTGGCATTGAAATTCAGAGACACCGGCAAAGGGTCTTGATGAGGTTCACCTGAGGCTTTACTTGGTAAACAAGCTTAAAATTTCGATTGAAAGCTTTTGTGACTGCAGGGATTCATATTCTTGGTTAATTCGGTGAAATCACGTAGAAGGGAAATAATAATACAAACTATAAAATTCTCATGACGTTTCGATTGCAACACAAGAAATCATCATCAGGTATGATGATTATTATTTTATTATTTTATTATTTCCCTTCTATGTGACTTTACCAAAAGAACCAAGAATAATCTTAAAATTCATAGTTGTAAAATGCGCTTAATATAATGTGAAGAAAAAAACACATACACTATAATTGGTTTTGGCCAAACATCCCAAATGTAGCAAGACCCTCCTGAAAAAAATTAGTCTTGAGACTCATTGAGGCTTTCCTGGTTAAACAAGCAGAATAATTAAATAATTGCAATGTAATAAAATCTATCCGGAAACGTGTGTAAACTTAATTATGTCTTGAGGTAAGGCGTTAACGATGGCTATTTTTGCGATGGCGTGAACTGAGGCCATTGACAGCTAGAGAAACGATTACTTGGTTAAATATACACACACTCTGCGGGCAGAAACCAGGGCCACTCCCCGACCGCCAACACACCTCTCGGTGCATACCAGGCACCCACACCCCGGGGCTCTGCTGCTGCTGTGCGTTGTGTGTGCGGTTTAATGTTTGTTTCTCATCTGGGGAGCGGTGGCGCGCTGCACTACGAACCTGGCGAACAGCGTTCGTTTCCCGCTCCTGGCCACCACCAACACCAGTGACGATTATCTGAACTGGTCCCGGGCCTCCTCTAGATCAATTCAACCTCAAAGGAGTACCTGGTATGGTGTGTAAACATCACCACTGGGGAGACAAAGGTGGCTGGGCGTGGTGCTTGACACTCACCGCCTTGTGTGCCATTGCCGGCCTTCATAGGTGCCGCCCGCTAACAGCACTTGTCCAAAAGTCTATTAAGGCTATACGTGGGATCTATGCCTTTGCTGTTTAATAATTTCCCAGGTCAAATAGATTGAAACACTTTGAGTTTTATTTGAAAGGCTGTTACAAAGAAAGGAACACCGCGTGTGTCGAATTCGTTAACAATGGTGGCATTGGTCACACTGGTGTGTCCCAGGCATAGTTAACATGTCTACGTTGAGTTGAATTGTCTCTATGGGAGTAGCATCGACATGCATAGACACTCTTAACACCTCCTGTATTCTTGCCAGAAAGGGTTGAGTTGTGCGGGAGAGACAGGGATGATAAGAAGCTACAGTGGTGACAGGTGCAGAGTAATTACATCTGACGTGGGCTCCGGGCTGTGCAACAAGCAGGGCTGGCCAGACAAGTTCGGTGCATCAGAGAACATGGACACACCTACACAAACACCCCCGTATAGCCTTTACCGACTCTTGGGGCAAGTGCTGTGAGCGAACAACTATGAAAGTCTGAACGGCACACGGGGGGTGGGTAGCCAGGACCACGCCAGGCTGCTTTTGTCTCCCCAGTGGCGGTGTTTATACATCGCACCAGGTACTCATTTGAGGTTGAGTTGGCCTTGGGGAGATTCAGGACCGGTTCAGATAATCATCACTGGTGTTGGTGGCCGGGTTCATAGCACAGTGCGCTAACCACTATGCT
>CM025612.2:21663004-21712650 GCA_014621495.2 Entosphenus tridentatus
GGGTTCAACTCCCTACTCGGGCACCATTCTGTGTGGAGTATGTGTGGAATTTTCTCCCTGCTGTGTTCTGTGTGGGATTCCTCCGAGTTCTCTTTTCTCCCATAGCTAAAACCCCCCACACTCTGAATGTCAGCGATATTGGTCAGGCATTCTTGTGCTGAATGACGGCCTGCAAATTGCTCTGCTCTGATCGCAAATAGCAGCAGCAACATCGAGCCCCCTACTGTGAAAACATTGGCAGGACCCTCCTGAAAGTGAGTTTTGAAATTTAGTTAAGCTGCCCTGCAGGGTGGATGGGGGCAGAGGGAAGGCAGGCACTACGGTGTTGCCTTTATCGTGCTGTCTTCTGCCACCCTAAACACAGCCAAACAAATTCATTGCCAGATTTAGAAGCGTTTTTAAAGCACCAATTGGCATCGTTTTCAGCTCGCTCGCCGGTGAGGCAATGAGAGATTCTCACAACTGCATTTAGTGATTAGATTACGGAGCGTTTCATTTAAGACTGCATCGAGCATCTTAAGAATGAGATCCTGATGGTACTTGCACTCGCAACAATTATATTTGTTTGTCTGTAATGGTGGTGTGACGACACAAATTTGGTCAGAGCATTACATGGCCTAACCCAAAGATCAATCATAAATCAGGATATTATTGGCTGACAACGCCCTGCATGGCAAGGAATGCATCTCTCCACTTCTCTCTTCAAATCTATGAGATTTTGTTGAACTATTTTCTACTATTTTTAGTTTACCAGGCAAGGCCCAATGAGCTATGTAGCTCTTTTTAAGAAGGGACTTTACCAAAAATGATAGCTCAACGAAGTGACTTATCACGTGGACATTTATAGCTGCAGCAAAATACTCTTAACACAACGTTGATTATAAATGCGGAGGGAAAACCCGGAGGAACCAGAGAAAAATGCATACGACCACGGGTAGAGACTCCAAATATACAGCAGGCGTCAGGATCAAACCCACAAACTGCAAACCAGGTGACATAGTTAACATCTGAGTTGAGCTATGGAGTTACTTGAGAATCGGTTGACTCGTTTTTGCCCATATCCTTGGTATCATCTCTCTGTTCCCCTTTGTGGTTTTAATCGCCCCTTGAGCCTCAGTGTAAAATTAGCATATACTTTACATTTCATTTCGCAAAATTACCATAACACACATCTTCTACCACATTGCATTGGATGCGTGTTTTTTTGTGGAGCACAAGATTTGAATATGGAGCATCACAAACCCACGCACCACCACGGATCTCCCCCTGTGAAACATCCGAGAAACTGGCAAAACGGGATCACGCGCCTAACAAATCAAACAACTTTTAAAAGTCGCAGACGCGTTGAGGCCGTAGCGTCTGCACTCCAGTAGACGGCGCCATCCCGTGGCGAGAGTGAGTACGGTTTTAATAATAACAACTTATGACGCGGGTTGTACACACTGCAAAGTCTCGCCGACTATCAATACTTTTTTTTTCGGGAGGTTCATTGTTCAATTTCACTGCTACTACTGCTGCGTGTGATCCCAATTGAGTGATTTGCAGATTTTGCTCAGCATTGAGATGTTTGGCCAATGCAGTTAAGTTGTATAGGCGTTTTCTTTTGTATTAGCTATGTGAAGAAATGAGAGAATCCAGAGGAAACCTACGCAGAACAAAGGGAGAACTTACAAACTCCACACAGAGAAGCGCCCGAGTTTGGAATCGAACCCAGGGCCCTTCTTGCTGAGGCACAAGTGTTACCACGATACCACCCCCCTGCCACTGCAATATAATATATAATAATTTTGGCTTAGAATTTTCGTGACTGCAGGAATTTATATTCTTTGGTTCTTTCGGTAAAGTCACGTAGATATAAATAATAATAATAATAAAGTGAATACATTTAAAAATAATAATAAATTTTATTCACTTTATTTTTCGATCTACGTGACTTTACCGAAAGAACCAAATAATAATAATAATAATCATCTCTCATGTAGTACGGGAGCCCCTTGAATATCACGGTTTTATTCGTTTGCGGTTTCGACATATCGTGGGCAACCTCTCTGTATGCCAATTTAGCTATTGCGGGGGTATAGAGTCTGGAATCGAACCCGTGACCTGTTTGCTGAGGCGCGGGTGTCGCCACTGCGCCACCACCAGCTCTGCTACCCTTCTAGCTGGATGCCCTCCACCCTGCCACTGCAATAATCTATATATATATAAAAGCGAAATTTGTGATTATGTGTGTCTGTTCAAAATGTTTAGCGTACTTCCCGACATACAACAAACTTGAAATTTGCCATGTGGGTACTTTCCAGACTGTACACCATGCAAAAATGATAAAAAAATAGACTTTTTTGGGGGAGGGGGCGCAATAATGCATATATTTTGCGACGTCACATTTCTGTCATGTGACCCGTTGGCGGAAGCGTAACGGAGTGTTCCTGCTGACGTCACACCCCCCACCCTCCGCGGGTAAAGTGAAATAGAAGTGTGTTGCAGGTCTAATGCGTTCTTCGCGCAGAATTGGTTTATTATTTGAGTCGTTTACTGCCGTACGCACCCTAAAAGTTATGTGTGTCTGCAGCAAGCGCGTGTATGTGTACCTATGGACGCGCACTTATGTGTGAGGGGAACGGTAGTGTAGTGGTTAGCGGGCTGCGCTATGAACCCGGCGACCCGAGTTTGATTCCCGCTCACGGCCACCACCGGTGAAGATTATTTTAACCGGTCCTGGGCCTCCCCTAGATCGACTCAGCCTCAAACGAGTAACTGGTGAGAACATCGCCACTGCGCCACTGGGGAGACAAAGGCGGCCGGGCGGTGTGAATCCAAATCCCGGGCGAAGCCGGGTAGTAAAGCTAGTAATCGTATATAATGTACATTTTGTATTGGCGTTATTCTTATAACGCAAGGCTATCGTCAGGAAGGAAGGTGCTTCTGTGTCACAGACACAGTCACGGTACACAGGAGAATCTCGCGTTGAGATGTCTGTCCATTTGGTTCCATTCCCTTTCTCAGGAGTGGTTGTTTTTTTTATGAAAGGAGGAATCTTGAGTACAGCAAGTCCTCATTTACACGTGGAACGTACACAGTTAAAACGTGTATCAAGCACCGTTATAATGTGGAACGTGCACCGCTATAACGCGGTTTCTGAGCGATCAACGATGAACTACTTTCTTGAGCTGCACAGGCTGAGCAGAGTAATACAGTATGCGGATTGATAAGGAACGTGGCGGTGTACTCATCTCTGGGCGTTTGTAACCACGTGATAACTTAGACTGCCGTGCGGTTTGTACGTTCGCGCCGCGTGCCAATGGACGCGTCCTTTCCTCACGTTTAATCGATTGTGACATTTGGTACCAGTTTACCGGCTGTCGTTCAGAAAAACCCGAAATAAATATTCTGATACTCGGTAGCATCTCTCCTCGTAGTTGTGGAGAATATGTAGTGAGGAGGGGCTTTTGCCATGATCTCTGTTTGCACACCTCATCCGCTTCGGTGAACGAGATCGGCCTCGATAAGCCGGTTTCGAATTTCATTGCAACATTCTGAAAAAAGCACACAATGTATCTGGTATTGGCCAAAACGATCCCATTGCTGAATACAATACAGGCAGACCTTGCTTAGCGCTCAAGATGCGCTCATCGAATCGGCACTAAAAGGGGACGTTATACTATTGGTATACTACATAGGGATGCGTTCCCGACAGCGTTATTTTTTTTACTATGGGCAGTATATAAGGACTTAATTGGGATATCGATCATAGCGTTTTTAATAATACAGATGGTAAACATTTTGTAAATAAAAATAGTAATTTATTATAACATGAGTAAGTTGTATGTACGGTACTGAAGAGTGCAATCTAATGTGCTCGTACAAGACAGCGGTGGGAGACGAGGTTGTCTGTGGTGAGGTTTCGTTTAGGTGGAGCCTGAGACTATCCTGGTCTCATGAAATCTCACCTGGCTATTAACATTGATTTTCTTTTAAAAATGTGATTGTCACCACGAATCGTGATAATCGAATCGTGGGGGGTGGGGTCTGGTTGGCTGAGAGCATTCGTTGCTCTCATTGGCTGAGCGAATCATGGGGGCGGGTACGTTTCCTCGGTCTGACTCGTAGCGCTTTATATACGGTATGTTTTTATTTCAATTTTCAGTAAAAATGTTCACCAAGACAGAACACTCAAACGAATCAGCGTTCTACGGGGTCGCACTAAGCGAGGTTTGCCTGTAATCGTCAACAGGTGAACTGGTGACCGTTTTTAGATTTGATTACCGATTTCACAGTCAGTCCTTGTTTCACGCGGTAGATGCGTTCCTAAAAATTCCACGTTAAGCGAAAAAAATTTCCCCATAAATAAACTAGTCACAATGAAGTTTGGCGAGATACGATGTAACTGTACAAGAGTGAGATGGCGGGACAACTAACTGAGGGTACATGGCCGCATTACTGTATCATTCTGCTTATTGTATCACTTTGCTTACTGTATCACTGTACCGCTCGGCTGCACAGCTCAAGAAAGTAGTTCATCGTCGACCACTCAGAAACCGCGTTATAACGGATACGTTCCACATTATAACGTTCTGCGTTGTAATGGGTGCATTATAACGGGTGTGTTCCGCGTTATAACGGTGCGCGTGTTGCATTGTAATGGGTGTGTTCTGCGTTATACTTTTCGCATTGTGCAAAAAAAATGGAAGAGCCGCGTTATAGCGAAAACGCAATGTGTGAACACCGCGCGATTAGCAAAGTGTTGTCGTATTGCTTTGGTTCACATAGTTGGGTCAATATTTACTGGTTACCAAGTGCCTGGATTTTTCGGCGATGTCAATCTTTCACGGTGTTTTAAAAATGGCAGAAATCACGGTAGAATTTCTGGCACGTATCTTAAAGGTTAAAAGGCTGCATAGTTCCGGATCAGTTTTTTTCTTTATGGTCTGGTATTCGCGTTGTTCTTATTGCACAGGGGCGGTCATCACGAAGCTACGGGTGCTGCTGTTTCACAGACAGTCTGCAGTCTCGCAACAGGAGGCGATGTTGCAGCTGTGTGATATCCCAACTTAGTCATTGCTAGTGCACTTCTCAAATTGGGACCGTGTTGAAAGACGCCACGTAATATTTAACGTCCACCATGCAGCAGACAGTGCAGTGTTATTGTTACTACTACTACTAGGGTTATGCACTCCCGCAGTGTTAACCAGCGCTGCTCGCCAGAATCATACTGCAAACCTCTGTGTTGTCTGGCACTGTTGTTGTCTTGATGTGGTCTCAGACTATTGTTGCTGTTTTGCTGCCTTGCCCAAGCTTGCATTTAGTGTTGAAAATTTGGCAGGAATGTATGTAATTTGTATTTATATATTTTTTAAATATAATTTTTGTGCGTTGCTTATCTTTTCTCTATTTTGCACTATCGGTTTTTTGTATTGTTATTGTAACTTGCTGCCCCCCGTGCCCCTACTGGACATCCGTGAAAAAGAGCTCCACAGCTCATCGGATTCCTCCACTTGCAGTCTAAATGACAGATATTCTGACCCTCTGCAATGAGCGGGCGACGCGCCTACCCCTGAGCTGCGTCATCGCCTCGCGAAGCGTGCCGCCGATAAGAGACCGAGAGAGTGAGTGGGGAGAGGGCGGACAAAGTCAAAGTTTCTCGGGTTACAGCTGGGTGTGGCGCGGCTCAACGTAGCGGCGCTCCTTGCCCCCTTTGCTCCGGGGCGCATACCGATCGCGTGCCGGTCCCGCGCCGATCGTGTGACGACCTCGGCAGGCCGTGCGTGTACAGTGCGCGGTTCCTCCCCCCGTCCAAACACCTGGGCGCAGGGAGAGACGCCGAATTGAATGCGCCGATCGACGGCGGTGGCGGTGCACGCTCACGAGCCACCGGTGTTCGAACCGCAGCCGGTAGCTGCGGCAGGTGGCTGTGTGCGGTCACGCGCCTCGCGCTGTGTGGACCCACTGTGGATCGCGGGGGAGGTGAGGGGCGTGACTCCTGGCCATGGACGGTGAAGCCACAGACCCTGGACAGGTAAGGGGGGGGGTCGATTGCAGGCACGGTTGAGGCTGCGCTTATCACTGTATGGAATCTGGCCAGGGTTTGCAAACGCCTACTAGGTTTGTTCGTTTCTCGCGAGGGAAGGTCGGCATTGTAAAATGTGTATTCCTGCTCATTTGCTCGGCGAAGCCTCGCCAAGTGTCAAGAATATTTTTTTAGGAGGGTCCTGTCAAGTTATCGCATGAGGTGGCAATGGTGCTACGTGTAATGCCACCATCTTACTAACCCACTGACACTGCCACATACCATGCCACGCACCGTCCCACTCTCTAACCCATTCACCTGCCCTCCCACCAAGACACTCACCAAGACACTCACCATACAATTCACCAATCCACTCAGAAACCCACTCACTAAGACACCAGACATTTCACCAACCCACTCACTAAGACACCGAACCATTAATGAGCCCACTCACTAAGACACCAGACAATTCACAATCCCACTCACCAACCCACTTGCTAACACACCAGAAAATGCACCAACCCACTCACTATGATAATCACCAGACAATTCGCAATCTAACTCACAAACCTACTCATTAAGACATCAGACAATTCACCAACACACTAAGACACTCACCAGACAATTCACAATACAACTCACCAACTCACTCAGCAACCCACTCATCAGTGTAGAAAATATATATTTGGTACTGGCATTATAAAATATAACCACACTACAGTACTACCCATTGTAAAACTAAACCGGTTGTGTCTATATGAATGTTTGCAAACATTCTGTTCAGCTTGTTTTCGCCGAGTGCCGTGTGGCCTACCAGCCGCGAGCTCGGAAACCCAGCTCGGGATGGGGCTCGGGTGGTCATTAATAATTCATCGTGTCACGTGACATCGAACAATGGGCCTTATCAGTCGGGGATCGTTTGACCATACTTCACCACACTGGTTCGTGCCGGTTTGGCAAAGAGATGGCCGAGGATCGGTTTAGACGCTGCTTGTCGGGTGCCAATGACGTTAGCCATGGTCGCGGATCAAACGGAGTTTGCCGGGGTTGACGGCACGGTGCGCTAACCACTGCGCCACAGCTTCCAATTGATTTGATAAACGTTATTACGGTAAGTCCTCGCTTAACGTGAGATGTTCACACAACTCGTTTTGTCCAATGCGGGTCTTCCATTAGTGAACACTTGTCACACAAAGTGGAACGCGCACCATTATGCAGGTCATGCACTGTTATAATGCGGAACCTGCATTGTTATAACATGGAACCTGCACCGTTATAACGTGGAACATGTCTGTTATAACGTGGAATGCAGACTTATAGCACAGACTTGGACTGTTATAATTGGGAACGTGCACAGCTATAACGTGGAACACGCACCGTTATAGCGTGGAATGTGTCCGTTATAACGCGGAACATGCACGGTTAAAACGCAGAACGCGCCTGTTATAACGTGAAACATCCCCGTTATAGCGCGGACCGCGCACCATTATAACGGGGGACGTTATAACGCGAGACACGCACAGTTATAGCGTGGGACGTGCTTGTTATAGTGCAGAACTCGCACCGTTAGAATGTGGAACACACACCGTTGTAACGCAGAATGCGCACTGTTACAATGCGGTTTTTGAATGGTCGATGATGAACTACTTTCTTGAGCTGTGCTGCTGAGCGGTACAGTGATACAGTACGTGGAATGATACAGTAAGGCGGCATACCCTCATTTGTACTACCATTTCACTGCATGTGTGTAGTACATCATATCCCGCCAAACGTTATAGTTACTACATTGAGGAAATTGATTTTTTCTGAACATGTTACTTTTCAGAAACGCATCTATCACTTTAAACGAGGACTTACTGTGCATGTGTTTTGTTTCCTGTTATCGGAAATTTGATCGTAACACGTAGGTTTTTGCAGTTGGTATTATCAATCATCATGGAGATTTGGCTTAGGCCACTATGTAACAATCCGGCCACTGACAAACAACTTAAATGGTCAGGTGTACAAGCATCATTCGGACAAGACAGGAAGAGTAAAATAAAATACAAATCTCAGCAGTCAGCAACAATTACTCTGACTTCCTCCTGGAACTTGTTCTGAAGATGCTCCACCATTTGATGGCGCCAAATGACTTCATCATCAGCATGTCCAGTAGTTGAACACCGCTTCGTACCGTTCTCGCTCACACCGGTGAAGTGAAGGCCGATTCTCATGGCCAGATTGATGTTTCACTTGAAATTACATCAAGCATCATCATCAGAACGAGGTACAGGAAGTTAGAATCAAACTTATGTATGTTGGACGTTTCGCACAGTACATAGCCAATCATGCTAATTGGAGGTACGGGGAAGGACAACAAACTAACAACAAAAAGCAGTTCTAAATAAATTAGTTTTCAATCTAGATTTAAAGGTGCATAGCTGTAGTGGCGAAATATATGTTTTGGGGGGGGTGGAGGGTCTTATGATTTGGCCATACTATCCAAAAATTATATCATGCATCAATGTATTTCTACGTAATTTTTTACAAAGAAAAGATAGTTACAAATTCCAAGTACAGGTAGGGCTCGTTTTACGCGGAAGTAGATGCATTCCTGAAAAGTGTCGCATGAAACGAAAAAGGCGTTCAGTGAAACCAATTTCCCCCATAAATGATGATGTAACAATAAAGTTTGGCAAGCTACGATGAACGCACACGTAGTGAGATGGCAGGACTAATAACTGAGGGTACGTCACTGCGTGACTGTATCACTCTACCGCTCAGCGGTGCAGCTCAAGAAAGTAGTCAGCCGCTCAGAAACCACTTCATAACCGTGTGCATTCTGCATTATAATAGTGTGTTCCGTGTTCTAGCGAAAATGCGTTGTCTGAAAATGCATTAAACGAGGACATGTGTTGGAACAACAGTGGTGCAGTGGTAACACAGCAAGAAGGGTCTTGGCTCGATTCCTGGTCGCTGTTCTGTGTTCTGCATGGGTTTCCCATTCCCTTTTAAGTTACCCGGTCTCCTCACTTAGTTAAAAACCTAATTCTGGAAATTTCCTGAAAATTACTCAATTGGGATTACACGCAGCATCAGTAACATCGCCTCCTACTATGAGCAAGAGTCTTAAGACATGCGTAATAATATTGTTGGGAATGTAGTTAAGCAGCATTTTAAGATTTCAGTGTCGGGAGCAAGAAACCGTTGCACGTGGTTCTTATTGTTTTCAGGGAGCCACAGTCCAACTCTTCACTATCTCGGAGGAGCCCGAGGAAGCCGCCCCTGACTTGGCGAACCCGGAGAAGCCGAGGAAGAAAGAGAAACTCAAGAAGGCGCTCCGGGACAAGAAGGCGCGGGCCGCTCGCATTGCGTCCGATGTGCCACCGCCACCACGGCCCCTTCCGCTGGGCCCCAATGGGGCTTCGCCGACCTCCATGGAGCTGGCCCCCGAGGGTTCGGTGTGGGCGGCAGGCGCTGAGCTGGGCATGTGCGAGGTGCTCACCACCGTGCCGCTGCCGCCCGGTGTGGTCGCACCGCCTGGCGCCGAGGGCCACATCAGCGTGCGCACGCGGATCTTCCGCTACCACGATGAGGCGGACGATGCGAGCGGGGCGCGCATCGCCACCGAGATTGCGCTGCCTACACCACCATACCGGGTAACCATGCCGTTGTCGGCGTCGTCATCGTCGCCCCCCCCCCCCCGCAAGCAGTGCCCGGGCGTGCCATGCAGTGCGTCTCATTGTGACGCGCGTTCGATTCCTGCCAACACCAGTGATGATTATCTGAACTGGTCCTGGGCCACCCCTAGGTCGACTCAGCCTCAAATGAGTATCTGGGCAGTGTGCAAAACAGGCAACAAGAATTGGTGACAAAGCCTTTACCGTTGCAGCACCAACCTTTTGGAAGAACCTTGTTTCCTCCCGTTAACATCGTGAATCTTCCTTCAAAACATATCCTGATGCAGAAGAAAGGTGCTAGATACAGCAGGCACATTTGCAAATTTGATTTGTAAGTTTGATCTTTAACCGTGTACCATCGATAGATACATTTTAATGTGCAATTTATTTCAGGTACTGCGTGTTGTCTTGGTGTGGTCTGGTACTGTTGTTGTTTTGCTGCCTTATCCCAAGCTTGCATTTAGTTTTGAAAATATCGGCAGGAATTAGTGTACTTGTAGTTATACACTTTATTTATATTTATTTTATATTGACTTTGCTTACCTTTTTTCTATTTTGCACTCCGATAATTTTTTTGCATTGTTGTTACAACTTGCTGACCCGCCCATACTGGGCATCTGTGAAAAAGAGCTTCATAGCTCAACGGGTTCATCCACGATAAATAAAGATTCTGATTGTGAGCTGCCTTTGCTATTGCTGAGCCACCTCACTGGATGGATAACAACGATAACAATAATAATCACCGCAGCAGTGACTCAAGAAATGCCACTCAACCTAAGGACGTTGGCTGTTCGGAGTGGTTAGAATGAATACACAGCACGTTGACAATGCTGATGTGAGCGGCACATTTTTATATTTCGGCAAATTATGTAGCCGGCCAGTTGGCAGGGCCCTAGAGTGGGCGGTTCCCAATCAGAAGGTTGCGATTTCACATCCCTGGTTGGTGATCGACTCAGCCCATCATCTCTCTAGGGTTGATAAAATATTTACAACTTTGTGGGGAAGTCATCATTGGTTGTCTTGTGTATAAATGTGCCGTGACCATAGGAATGTAGAATGTTCACTACCGGCAATGGTTTGTGTGGTTGTGTATCTATTTGATTAGAGGTGCTAGAAAGGCAACCAGAACTGGCACTACTAACAACTTGCCCAAGCTCTGTTGTCCTATATTGGGATGTTTGGCCAATTCTGTCGTTTGGTGGGGGTTGTGTGTGCTGTGCACACGCAGAGTGAACAGGCATACGAGGTGGAGACCAGGCTCATACAGGACACCACGAGGACGGGTGCCAGGGTGGCGCGCGAGATCACGAGTGAGTCCACGCCACCACCGCTGCCTCAATGCAGCTGCTGAGCATAAAGATCCCCCCCCCCCGTAGCCTTTGCAGACTGCTTGGGCAAGTGCTGTTAGCGAATAGCACCTATGAAGCGAGGAATGGTACACGAGGGGCTGGGTGGCCAGCCCCATGCCTGGCTGCCTTTGTCTCGCTCGTAGACATGTTTTACACACTCCACCAGGTCCTCATTTAAGACCGAGCCAACCTAGGGGAGGCCCAGGACAAGTTCAGATAATCATCACTGGTGTTGGGCAGTGAGTAGGAATTGAACTCGGGTTGCCAGGTTTGTAGGGTAGGGCGCTAATCGCTGTGCCACCGCTCCCCACGCACTGAGACATGCACATTGATAGTACACTGACACATCTACACTAACACACACTGACCCCACACACTGATCCCACACACTGAAACATACCTATACAAAAACAAAGATGCCCCGTATAGGCTTAACAGACTGTAAGAACAACTGCTGTTGGCGGGCACCTCTGAAGGCCGGAACCAGCACACGAGGGGATAGCTGGCCAGCACCATGCCTGGCCACCTTTGTCGATGTTTACACAATGCACCAGGTACTTATTTGAAGCTGATTCAACCTAGGAGAGGCCCAGGACCGGTTCAGATAATTGTCACTGCTGTTAACTGTGGGATCGTAGCGCAGCGTGCTAATCGCTGCACTACCACTCCCCTTCGCTACTGCTGAGCACAGGCCCAAAACGTGAAGCCGCCAGCAACAAACAACACTATCAAAAGTTGTACTACATAGCTGTGAGGTTTTGCCTGGGATGAGTGGTGGGGGTGCTGGTTCGGACGCCACGCTCACTCTTATAGACGCAACCCAGGGGTTTGTTTAAGGTTTGCAGACTCTGGGTTGGAGTAGAAGACCAAAGGCGCCAGGTAAAAAAGGGACCACCATAACTGATTTAAAACAGTTATGAGTTTAAGTCTTTAATGACTACAAAGGAAGGCTTATAACCATAGAAGTATACGTTTACAATCCCTGGTGGCAAAACCAGGCAAAGCAACCCCAGGTTTAACAGTACCAACACGACCTCAGACCGGATGTCAACTACAGCAAAACTTCACCTTACCAGGTGAACACTAAATGCCTCAAGCATAACTCAGTTTCATAACAGTAATCACAAAGCACATTTTGATGCACTTAAACTTCACGAACCTTGACATAACAGAACAGGAAGAGACGTGCGCAAATAACAATGTGCTTCGATGAATGTCCATGCCAGTTCACACGCAGTCATCAAATAAAGATCTTCTTGCCGAGATAATGTCTTGAAGTGGGTGCATTGATCAATAGTCCGAATGTGTGTATGGGAGTGAGAAAGTGTTAGTGTGAAGACGAGAGTGTTGAGGTAGGTGCAAGGAAGTAGCTCACAGCCCTTGCAAATCTTTACGGTTGCTCACAACCTCCAACTGCTGTCTAGGATGCCCACCAGTGCCCAGGCCACCAAGGAACTGACACCAGGGTAGCCCTCCTCACGATGCTGGTCACCCTTGACTAGCGCTCCCTGCTTTGCTGCCCAGCTCTCGAGTTGTCAGGTGTTCAGCCACACAGTGGCCCTCCTTGTAGGTTGTGCATGTCTGAAATTCAGCCTGCTTGGTGGGACTCAGTGGCCCACCACTCTGACAATTCTCCGCAGCCTGGGTAAAACCACCTTAGCGGCTACACCCAGGTCCAGCCGGCCGTCATAACTTACGGTTCCACCATGCTGGCTAATGCTGCCTCGTGCACGTGGCAATGGTTGCTCTTCACCTAGCTGTGCTGGTTGGTTGAACAATTTCACGGTCCCACCACGGAGTACTGTCCAGAAAATAAAATAATGCTTCCGACCAGCCACCTGCTCAGGCAGGGTGCATTAAAATAAAACAAAAATGATCTGCCGATCTTTCTAGCTCTCCTGCCTCTGCGGTCTCCAGCAACCACCGTCCTTCGACCACACCTTTGGTGGGCAGTCCCTTTTTAATCCTTTCCTGGGGCACCACTCCAGCCTTTTTCTCACCCATTCACACCTATGCCCTGAGATGCCTAGCTCCAACTCGCTCCACCTCAGTCCATCGGAGCCACCAATCCCACCTTATACCTCTGCCTCCCCCCCCCCCGTCACATCACATGACCCCACATGGGCATTACCACCTGTACTGTCACATCAACAGTTATTATTTTTATATATTTTTTTTGATAAACAAGTCGCACAGGACCACAAATGTTAAGATGAGTGTGGTCATGTTAAAGTAGAGTCCCGTACTCAATTGGTAAATTGGAAGATAACTTTTCAGCATTGCAATGTTTTTGCCAATACCAAGTACATTCACTTTTAATCTATAAGAGGAAATCGAAGAACCCGGAGGAAGCCCATGCAGAGTTGGGTGGAGAACACACAAACGCCATGCAGAAAGCTTCTTAAGCCAGCAATATAACCCAGGAGCTTTGTACTGTGAGGCACAAATGTAACCACTGCGCTACCGTGCGGCAATTTCGAATTACTTTAAATGCTACTATTGGACAGCAAATCCTCGTTTAACGTGTTGAACGTATGAAGCAAAAATAATTCCTCATGAATAATGTAATGATAAAGTTTGGCGAGATACGATGTACTACGCGCACGCAGTGAGATGGCGGCACAAATCACTGAGGGCACGCCACCGCGTTCCTGTATCAGTGTGCGTACTGTATCACTGTACCGCTTAGCGCACAACTCAAAAAAGTAATTCATCGTTGACTGCTCAGAAACCGTATTACTTATAACGGTGCATGTTCCGCGTTGTGCGAAAAGTTCCCTAATGGAAGAAAATACTTTGTGTGAATGTAGCACGTTAAGCAATGACTTATCGTCCTTGAATATTTAATTTAGGTGTGACAGCAATTGACCTAAGCCATCTAGTGAATTGACTTATCATCCTTGAATATTAAATTTAGGTGTGACAGAGCAATTGACCAAAGCCATCTGAAACGATTTTCAAAAGTACGGCAAGTCCTCGCCTAACGCGTTGGTGTTCATGCCACGTGTTTTTGCGACCATGCAGTTCTTCCATGAGGGAACACTTTTAGCAAAATTTGGAACGCTCACCATTATAACACAACCAGCACTGTTATAACGCAGTTTCTGAGCGGTCGACTTTCTTGAGCTGCATGGCTGAGCGATATAGTGATACAGTACGCGGATTGATACGGTAATGCGGTAGTGTACCTTCAGCTCTTTGTTATCTCACTGCGTATGCATAGTACACCGTATCTCGCCAAACTTTATTTCTACATTATTTATGGAGAAATTTCTTTCTAATCATGTGGAACTATTCAGGAACTGCATCTACTACGAGTGTGTTAAACAATGACTGTAATTTGTCTGAGCCAACTTATGATATTGCTAATTAATTTGATTGAAGATAGATAATTTTTCGTGTACCGATGTCGATATTGTATGTAACGGTTATCTCTGCTCTGGTTGATATTCGGTTGTTTTTGTTCTGATTTCTATTTTCTCGATTGCTGCACTTTATTTTTACCCCATTGCTTGTTTCATTTTGGTGACCTGGGTCACTCTTGCAAATTATACTCTATCCTGGTCTCTTGAGTTACACTCTGCCTGGTTACACCAAACCCTATGTGACACTTGAGCTTCATGGTGCGACAGGCCGAGTGGAGAGCGATGCACGGAGCGGCAAAATCCCGAAGCAAACACGAGGCTCGCTGGGCAACTCGACGGAAGGTCTGCCAGGCTGGCCGGGTGGCCCTCAGCTAGGAACAGCGACGGACACAGTCCAGCCACAGCCGGTAACAGCTCCCTGTCTAAGCGCACGTACATTAAAGCCTGTGCTGGACTTGGGCACAAGCTAAGTAAGCTACAGCTTATTTCCCCACATTATGAGGGGCCTCTAAATCCGAAAACAAACTAAGACAACTATCATTATAAGAATAGGTTTTACCCTTTCTGCCAATAAAACAGGTGTTAAGATGTACAAACACCAAACAAAAACCGTTTGCAAGGAATCTTGGTTGCATTAACCACACATACTTAAGGTGAACATGCAAACAAAAACATGCTCTCGTAATATATGCATTGTCTTTGAACCGATTGGTATACACCAGAGACAGCCTTCTTTAGGGCTTAGTTTCAAACAGTGTTAGACCAGAGAACCCAAAAGGCAAACAGCACAAAGACAATGCACTATCAGGGCATTTATAGCTCGGTGAGCAGCTACAACATGGAACCTTACTTGCCAGTATCAAGGGATAAGAATAGGTTTTACCGTAAGAGTATAAGAATAGGGTAAAACATAGTCTCTGGTCTAACACTTTTCAAAAACTAAAATTCTCTCTTATACGGTTATTTTCATTCCAATATGACAAAAATATACAGACATTGATGTAGCTTACAGCCCCAGCAATGTTATTGTCCGGCCCTGATTAAGGCTCCCGTATGCTTAGTCAAGGCTCGGCTCAGGCTTTGCTCTGGCTCCAGTTAGCCGGCTCAAAGCCACCGTGTTTAACTTGAGCCAGCTATCAGTGTGGGTGCCATGAGGCTGAGCCTGAACCAGGCCATGGCTGAGCCGCTTACTCGCACGAGCGGCTCAAGCCCGAGCCAAGCCTGAGCATTGGAGGCCACGCCAGAGCCGAGTCCGCACTGAAGATACGGTCCTAAAACCCCGGTTCACCAGACTAATTGGGGGAGTCCTGGTCCCGCTAAGTTTACAATTTTCATAAACATCAATGAAAAACAAGAATGCGGTGTGCTGTGAATATTTCGGTAGGAGGGTCAGTGAGCACGCGCTTTTGGCGAGCACGCGCTTTCGGCGAGCGCGCGCTTTCGTCGAGCGCGCGCTTTCGGCGAGCGCGCGCTTTCGGCGCATGCGGTGAGACGGCTTGTTGCGGGGATGTTCATCATTGGAATCCGGCAGGCCACCCTGGTGAACGCTGCGGTGCATATCCGCCATAAAATACCACGCGTTATCTTCTTCAACAGTGGACGTGAACGATCCTGTGATGTCGTTTGATAAGAGAAGGCTGCAGTGTGCTGGCGGCATGGTCCAAGTTGACGGAGTTTGACAAATTACACCGCAAATTACTCAATTGTGATCAGGCACACAGCAGCAGCAACATCGCCCGTTACAGTATTGCGAACACCTGGCATGACCCTCCTGACAAGAGGCTCACATCCAGACATGGCGGGGGCTACCTCATTAGTGTCTCAATTCTAACGCTCTACGCTTATCTGTTGTATGGAGTCTAGTGAACCCGGGCACTTGGGACATATTTTATTTTGAAGTTAGAAATACACTGAAGCTTTCCTGGGTAAACACAAATGTATATAATAATTATCATAAACAACTGTGCTATATACAGACCCTGACGACTCTATATTTGGAGTTTGCATTTTCTCTCGGTGGATTTTTTTTTCCGGGTCCTCAGGTCTTCCCCTCCACATGTAAAAACATAATTGAGATTATGTATATTATTTTGCTTCCTTAAATATTCAAGTGAAAAGCCACTTTGTTGAGCGATCATTTGTGGCCAGGTCACTTCTGAAAAATAAGTTAATACCTCAGTGGGCTTTGCCTCATCGGATTGGGATGGTTTAGTTTTATTTGTATCTGTTTGGGTTATTTTTTTTTACCTTTCTCACACTACTATCATATTTTTGTATTGTTTGTTGTTGTCACGTTCTTACGCATCCCTATTGGACATCTGTGAAAAAGAGCTTAATATGTAATTGGATTCCTCCCGTATAAATAAAGCTTTTGAATCTAATCTAGATTTGAAGTTTTCGTGACTGCAGGAATCCATACTCTTTTGTTCTTTCGGTAAAGTCACGTAGGTATAAAATAAAATATATTAAATCATGACGTTTCGGGCGCAACACAAGTCCCCGTCATCAGGTGTAAGCACCCACAGCAATAAACAATTGCTAAAGTGGGCAAAAGGAGGCTGCTTGTGACACGAGGCTATATATACTTAAGAGGGGGGGGGGGGGGGGCCCAGGGAGGAGAGAAGAAGAGGGTGGGGGTGTGGGGTAGGGAGAGTGGCGAAGTTCAAGTTGCACCCGAGCCTGAGTACAACACAATGCCGGGGCTTTGAAGTGCAAGCTCCAACCCGAGCCCGAGTATGACAAAATATTGGGTCTGGGAAGTGAGCGGAGCTGGAGGGTAGGAGGCTGAAGAAACTGGAGATGCGGATACAAAGGCAAACTATAAAGCAGTTAAGTCTAGATTTGAAGCTTTCGTGACTGCAAGGATTCATATTCTTAGTTCTTTCGGTAAAGTCACGTAGGTAAAAAATGAAATTAATAAAAATAAAACAATAAAAAATCACGACATTTCGGAGGCAACACAAGTCTCCGTCATCAGGTGGGACCGTCACAGCCAGATTAGCTGCATCAAGTGAGGCAAGGATTCAAGATGTAAGCCCTTAAAAGCAAGTTGAGGGGGGGAGGAGCACAAGTCAGATTTTAAACACGGCAAAATTGAGTCTTCCGCCGTTGCCGATCATTGCTACAACGCGGTGGGCTCTCATGAGATTGTTTTCTCCGAGACTAAGGTGCTCTGCAAGCCTTCTGGCTACCATCAAAGGTTTGTACACGAAGCCATTCAGATATACAAACACAGACATAATTTCAACCGTGATGATGGGTACAAACTTAGTAATCATTGGAAAGATGTTATCAACCATGCAAAAAATACTTAATTACACATTTTTGGACCATCTTATTTGACAGGCACTATTTTACTTTACTTTACCGAGTGTTAACATCCCCAGTGTTTAACAGTACTCTCTTTATTGTTCAGCCAGCACTGGTATAAACATGGGCATTTTCGTTTCTTTTCTATCATGTGTACCAACAGGTGCTTGTACATACACATGCTCACGTACACCCCACCCCCCCCTTTGGCCCCCCTCACCCTCTCCGCCCAATACGTTGGCTTGTGCCTTCTTTTAGCCCCGCCCCCCTCCCTCCCGATACGTCCCATTCATTGGCTACCACATTCTGATGACCCCCCCTCTCCTCCCCCCCTCAACTTGCTTTTAAGGGCTTACATCTTGAATCCTTGCCTCACTTGATGCAGCTAATCTGGCTGTGACGGTCCCACCTGATGATGGAGACTTGTGTTGCCTCCGAAACGTCGTGATTTTTTATTGTTTTATTTTTATTAATTTCATTTTTTACCTACGTGACTTTACCGAAAGAACTTAGAATATGAAAGCAGTTAAGGTTTTACCTGGTTAATAACATCCTTCCAATGATTGCTCAATCTGTATCCATCTTCCCGGTTGAAGTTATGTCTATGTTTATATATCTGGATGGCTTCATGAACAAACCTTTGATAGTAGCCCGAAGGTTTGCAGAGCACCTTGGTCTCGAAAAAACCAATATCATGAGAGCCCACAACGTTATTACAATGGTCTCCTCCCTGGCTCCTCCCCCCCCCTCTTACATATATATAGCCTCGTGTCACAAGCAGCCACTTTAACAATTGTTTATTGCTGTGGGTGCTTCCACCTGATGACGGGCACTTGTGTTGCGCCCGAAACGTCGTGATTTTATTTATTTTATTTTATACCTACGTGACTTTACCGAAAGAACCAAAGAGTATTCTGAATCTATTTCTTCATTACTGTGTTGCATACAGAAAGGTGGCGTGACGGAGCCGGTGGGCAGCAGCCTCTCGGCAGGTGAGTCGCCTTGCCTCTCAGTGGCGCGCTCCCCGCTTCGTGCACAGCTTTGTGGATCGAATCTATTAGGCCCTCCTGATTATCACAATTATTTTTTTCATTCACTACGTAAGCCTCACTGCAGTGGTGGGGTATTAATCATGAAATACAATGCACCGTCTCCCGTTAGAGCAGAAGTTGAAGATCCCGTGACATCGTTTGAAAAGAGGCGGCCGCCGTGTGCCCGCGTCTTGGTCTGTTGGAAAAATGACACTGTTAACACTGTAACAATTTTTTTTTTGTTCCTGGGTAGTAAGTATTATTTCCTAATTGTTTAATCCTCATGAGTACAGAAAATGGCTATTATTCCCCACAAACTTTGCTTTTGTGACCAGGACAGTGATATCTTCAAATGTACCTATTTTCAATGAGAAAACGGGCGAATTTGTGTCTTTACATTCACATAAAGTACAAAACCAACATATGAATCAAAATTAACATGTGTTTATTCCAAAGTAATACAAAAATGACTACAAATGATTTAGACACCAAGGCGCACTACCACAGGTGGGACTGGCCACAGCAGACCGAGTTCCCTGTGAGGAGGAACAATTTCGAAAAACTACTCAATTATAAATCTTTTGTAGTCATTTTTGTATTACTTTAGTGTAGTGAGTCCAACTGAGTCGCAGACGTTATCTTTGGAGCAACACTATTTATTCACATAACAGTACGTAACATAACACAACCTACAGGCCGCAGGTGATTCAAATGCTCATCAAAGGTGCAGCCGAAAAATGACACTGTTAACATGATGACGTCATCTAAATATATCAGGCACGAATCCCACTGGAGGCCTGCCAATTCCATTCGCCTTTGGAAAGTGGCAGGCGCGGAATGGAAGCCCCATCAGAAGTCAGTTGAACTCGGAACAGCCCTTGGGGCATCCGAAAGGCCGTCTGGGGCCTCGAGGCCTCGTCAAGCGGCAACTTCCAAAATCCGAACAAAAGGTTGAGGGTCGAAAAATACCGCGCGCCTGCCAGAGCGTCCAGTCAATTGTCCATGTGAGGCAGGGGGTAGGCATCCGCGACTGACACTTTGTTAAGTTTCCTGAAATCGACGCAAAACCGCACACTGCCGTCGTGTTTCTTAACAAGGACAATCAGAGCCCCCCATGGTCTGGTGGATGGCGAAATGATATCCGGCCAACATTTCATCCACTGCCACATGAACACGGTCCTTCTCAGCCGGACTCGGGCGATAAGGATTCTGGCGAATGGGGGCAGCATTACCCATGTCAATATGGTGGCTCAATAGAGATGTCCGACCGATATAAAATTTCGACTTACTAAAAATGTCGGAAAATTCCCCAAGGAGTGCCCCTTAGCTTCCGCGTTTGGCCCGCAGACAAATCGCCGCATTCCGAACATAGTTTGTCGATCCATGCCTCATCGACCACCGGAGAGCGAATGCCGACCCTGACGTTTCCCACAACATCCACTTTCGGACACGCCGGGGACGCGTGAGCGATCACGGAACCCTCTTGAATAATTGTAGTGTCAGACCCGGTGTTAAGGACCTGTATAAATGGTGGCTGGTCCAGGGAGACCAGCGTCTGCGCCGCAACCAGCGACATCCCTCGAGTGATTTTATTCGATGGACCAAGCACAATGCTGTCACTCACGGCACGCGCATCGAGCGGTTTTTGCAAACGAAGAGGCACTAGCATTTGCGCAACGGGGGGATCCGCACCGTGCGGCATGAAAGTGCCTGCACCGTAGCATTAGCAACATTAATGCAATTCGGGGATGGAAGAAAAGCCATACACCATCCCGATTGCAACTCCAAACATCCCTGATCAATACGAATTTTCAGGGGCATCTTGCCGAGAAAATCAGTCCCCAGTCGGCACGGGACAGCCAGGGCCGTATAAACCAACACGTGGCCCGACAATTGGACTTCGGTGACGCGCAACGCAACAGACATCCGGCCTATTATCACCAACGAACCGCCATTAGCGGCGAAACGCGGAGCATCTACCGACTCCAAAACGCGACACCGGCATGGCAAAATCTTATAAATCAACTCGGATATAATGGTCGAGGACGCGCCAGTATCCATAAGCATGCACACCTCAACCCCTTCAACAAACCTGAGCACGGCCGACGACGCCGCGGTTGCCACGACCATGCGACCTGCCAGCTCTGAGCACTGATCAGGTCGGAGCGGCCGCGCGTCGCGAACACGACCTGATTCCCCCTGAACATGCTCGCGACCCCGACGCACACCGGACCCCCCTGATGATTGAAGGGAACCCCGGGGCCGAGTGTGAGGTGCACCGCGACTCGCCTTAGGGGGTATGGAGTTGTAGGAAGGCGGACGTCCCAAGGCCCACCGTTGAGGAACCCGGCAGCTCGACTGGACATGCCCCGGCAGGCCGCAGTTGTAGCAGGTGACCCGTCTGTCGCTGGAACGGGATGAAGCAGACCTCGCCTGCCGCCGGTCGTCCCGCCGCCGATCACCGTCACCCTGTCGATCAGTGCCCCGCTGATGCAGCGAGCACGTGGACACAGCCGCTCCGTCCGTGTGACCCTCGGGCCCCGCAAAAGACACGGAGCATGCCACCAACAACCTGTCATGCTGCAGGGCGTGCTGCGCCTGGATACACTTGGCAATCTTGAGCGAATAAATCTCCCCGCCGTCGGCGGGAAGCACAGTGCAGAGATCCTTGACGAGCTCCAACATCTTCTCAAGGACAAGCGCGTCATGGCCATCGTTACCCATGCGCGGATATGCGGCCTTCGCCAGCGCCAAAAACGCACTCCTTTACGCGAGGGCTGATTCAGCGTCACCTCTCCGCCTCACTTTGAACTTCTGGCAGGTGTTCAGCGGAGGCTGAAAAATGGCAGCCATCTGGACAAACGCCTGCGTGAGGGTGGTCTTCTCGGACGACTGGATGGTGAGGAATGCCACCAAAGCATCGTCAACGAGGGTGGCGGGAAGCGCCTTCAGCGCGTCCACTTCCGACCACCCTGCCACGTTGGCATTCGTAAGAAATCTTCTTTAAAACACCACCCTATCTCCGTTGGCGGCAACACATTCTTTAATGATGGGCAGCCAACGGCGAAGCGACTGGACATCAAATGACGAGGATGTCCCGCTTAAAGCTTGGCGGGTTCCGCGCTCCCCGTCGGGGGCAAAATGGTGCCCGCGAGCGTGGACAGCGGCGATGGCGTTCCCGCCCTTCGCGAAATGGCGGCTAAGTCGCCTCATTCAGACAGCTCCGCCGCTCCTTCCTTCGCTGTCGAGAGGAAGGACTGCATCTCGATGAGGATGGAGGACGCCGCGAGACGGCCATGCACGTCCCTGATGAGTTCCTCAACAGAAGGCGAGGCGCCCCGTGCCCCGGCTGCACCCTGCTCCGCGGCCAGCATCTCCGCTCCATCCTCAGCGGCCGTGAGCGGAATCAGCTCCTCGTCGTCTTCGTCGTCCGACGCACGTACATGAACTCTGTGACGTGTAGGCATACTTGTCTACCTTTAGCTACAGCTTAGCAAGTTGGCCACTTCCGACACCAGTTGTAGTGAGCCAACTGAGTCGCAGCCGTTATCTTCAGAGCAACACTATTTATTCACATAACAGTACGTAACATAACACAACCTACGCTCGGGTCTTGAATGCCCATCTCACTGTGCTACGGCAGAACTAGACACGGTTCACTATCCCAGTCCGGACCACAAGCTGGGTCCCGGACCGCATGGGTAGAGGCCTGTTCTCCCCGACGTGGATCTTCGAACACCAACACTTGAAGAACCCCGAGCTCCTCAGAGAGCTCTCATTATATACTCCTGGGCTGGGGCTGGCTCCACCCTCAGCCCCGCCCACCTTCCAGGCTTCTCGTGCTCCTTCTGGAATGTGCCTGAGAGCCCCTCGGAACTACGTGACCGCCCCTCGACCCCCGTCCATCGGTGGCCCCCCTCCAGTATTGTCTGGTCACGTGACAACAGGTCAGCCAGAGTGTCATGCCCCAGAGTAACCCTGGCTGGCTGACGCTCCCTCTCGCTCCCTCACTGGGAGCCAGCACCGCACACTGCTCGAGATGCCTCCACGCTAACCAGTGCTCACCCAACCACCGCTCGAGTTGGTACTGTAGCCCATAACCCGGGCTGCCCGTAATCACGACGTTACCGGCCGTGACTTCGCAAGCCCGGCACCATACAGTGACAAGTACAGTTACTACATTAGTATAAATACATGTTCATTTTGATTCATGTGTTGTTTTTCTCTCACTTAATGTGAACGAAAAGACACAAATTCGCCCGTTTTGTCATTGAAAATAGATACATTTCAAAATATCACTATCCTGATCAACACTTACTACCCAGGAGCAACAATTGTGTTACATAGTGTAATCAATCGGCATTCTTTTTCACCTGATGACGGACGCTTGTGTTGCGACCGAAACGTCGTGTTCTTTTATTATTTTTTCTATCTACGTGACTTTACCGAAAGAACCAGAGAGTATACTGTATATCAGTAAAAATTTCATAAGTATATAAACAACAAATGCCAGCTTGGGGCAAAGCAGCAAAACAATAACAAAAGTCCCAGACCACAACAAAAGACAACACACAGTCCCTCAATAAATTTGTACATTCAAATGTTGCTATCGATGGTACATGGGTAAGGATCAAAGTTAGAAATCACAATTTAAAATGTACCTGCTGTCTCCAGCACTAAATTGAGAGACGCATAGCAATCATAACTGATGACTGAATAAATAAGTTCGATCAACAAACTTATCCTAATCAAACCAAGAGTATGGATTCCTGCAGTCACGAAAGCTTCAAATCAAGATTGTACCACCGAAGGATGAGGTTGTGTGAGGCCATGGCACTCTGGTTGACCCGGGAGAACACGTGACCAGTTAAGTTGACAAAGGGGCCCCAAGTGGGGGCTAGGGGGGGGTCACATGATTGGGACCCAGATCCTTCCCGAGGATTCTGAAAGGTGGACGTGGCCAAGGGCGGAGCCGGCCATGCCACAGAGAATATAAGCCGGGTCCCGAGAGGGACCAGGATTGTTCATCCTGGAAGAAACCCTTCGTCTCCGTTCTCCGTTCAACGAGTCTCCAACACGTGGACCCGGGCTGAAGTCGTTGGTCCCGGTCCATTGTAACTAGTGTAGTTAGCCTGATGGTCAATACCTTAGATTGTTATTCTGTTAAGGGGAAGTTACCCCGTATGTTGGAATTGAATAAATGTGTTGCCTCCAAGTCTCCATCTGCGACTCAGTTCAAACCATTACACTTGTACTTTTTGATGTTCTCTGGTCGGACACTGGTGAGACACGGCCATTAAGTAGGCTGTCTCTGGTGTAAGCCAATCTGTTTGAAAGATAATGCATAACATGATAAAAAAATGTTTGTTTGCATATTTTACCACGGAAAATTGTGTGGTTAATGCAGATCTTATCTTGAAATAGGTGCCGATTCGGTGTTTAAACATCTTCACCCCTCCTGTATTATTGCTCCTGTATTATTGTTTTTGTCATTATATAGATGTATATATTGCCTTAATTAGAGGCACGATATAAATATATATCAGATAAGATTATCACATCAGCCTACGCTAAACGACATTAACTCATATTTCACCAGATTGCTTTGCTCAATGACTCTCTATGTAATACCTAAATTAAATATTCACATACATTGGTCGCAATGACAGTAAATCTATAAAAAGTTTATCTTTTTTACCTTTAATGTTTCTGTTAAGCGAATCATGTCGTTGCATCCTTCACAGGGAAGCGTCAAACCGAACAAGATAACGAAGGAGATAATAATAAAGGAGATGCCGTGGAACCAAAATCTACGGCGGACGGGAGGCTCGGAAGGCTGCAGGCAGACACAAGGGAGCTTAGCTCCCTCATGGCTCAGAAGGATTTGGAAATCGAGTCTCTGCTGGTGCAGCTGAAGAGCCGCGAGGAGGAGGCCCATAGCCTGCACGGCCAAGTCTCCGACATGGCCTCCGAGCTGCACACGCTGCACGGGCAGATCCAGGAAATGGCGCGTCAGAGGAGTCTGCTGGAGGCCACGGAAAGTGACAACAGGGCTCTGAGAAATAACCTGACACAAGGGGACTTGAATGGTCCACCAGAGCGCTCTGCTAATGAGGCTGGGAATGGGATGCTCAGCAGCCAGCTCTCTGATAAAGATGCACCAAAGGGATCGGTGAACTCTCCCGGGAAGGAGTTTGGGAATGACGAGGGATGTGATGGTGACAATGATAATAATAGTAGTAACGTGGATGATGACGCCAACCTCGGGGCTCTGTTAAAAAGCAACGAGCGCATAGAAGAGCTTGAAGAAACAATCCGAGAGAAAGACAGTGAGATCGGTGCAATGGGTCGTCAGGTGCAGGAGCTGAAGTTCCAGCTGCAGGAGCGTTCCGCATTGGGGGAGGCGGCCGCCACCGCCTCCTCCTCCACTCAGACCGACGGTCACACCGACTCCGAAGCTCCAGTGGGCAGCGATGGACCTCAGCGGTCTCATGCACGGCCGGTGCAGGCAGAAGGCGACGACCTGAACGCGGTGGCGACACGTCCAACGGGAGAAGATGGCGGCATTGGGCAGGGAGGGCCCCCCGAGGGCCGCCCCATCGTGGGTGACGTGGCCGACGGGCTTCAGCTCTTAGTGAAGCAGCTGGGTCCCGGCAGAGAGAGCGACGGACTCGGCTCTGAAAAAAACGCGCGGCAGCAAGACCCACGGGTGAGCCGGTCCACATAGAGCAGCATCATTCATGATGCTCGTTCACCCAGGAATGCCTCGTCAGGACTCGAAACTCTTTTTTCAGGAGGATCCTGCCAATTTTTCTGTAGGAGGGGGCTCGATGCTGCTGCTGCTGCTGTATGTGATCCCAGTTAACCGGTGGCATAGCGGTTAGTGCGCTACGCTACGAACATGGCAACCCAAGTTCGATTC
Organism: Entosphenus tridentatus; assembly: GCA_014621495.2. Taxonomy (NCBI): domain Eukaryota; kingdom Metazoa; phylum Chordata; class Hyperoartia; order Petromyzontiformes; family Petromyzontidae; genus Entosphenus; species Entosphenus tridentatus. Next base: position 21,688,647 of record CM025612.2, read on the forward strand.
CCACTCACAGCCAACACCAGTGACGATTATCTGAACCAGTCCTAATCCTCCCCAGGTCGACTCATCCTCAAATTAGTACCTGTTGCGATGTGTAAACATCGGCACTTTTCTTGGTGCAGTTTATATTCGCTCCTTCTGTTCTGCATGGGTTTGCTCCAGGATTTCTGATTTCCTCCTGTGGCTAATAACCATACAATGTAACTGGTAGTGACCAATATATACCGATGATGCCAATTACTTAACTGGGATTACACACAGCAGCAGCAACATCTTGAGACTCAGTGAAGCTTTCGTGGGTAAACAACAGTTATGATTTTGATGGCAAAGGCAGTCCAAGGGCCGAGGAATGAGTGACCATAACAGATGTCACGAAAGGGCTATAGGGGAGGGAAGGAGTGGATGGGAAAGGGAAGAAGAGGTGGCACTTTAAGAGAGGAATGGAAGGAAGTTAAGGAGCAGGACTGCTTAATGTACGGTGAGGTGTCAAGTCTACAGGCATTGTTGAATCTACGGATAGTACTGAGTCTATAGGCAGTGTTGAGTCTATGGGCAGTGCTAATTAATGTACAGGGGAAGTTTATTCCAGTGGAAGGGTACAAGGAGGGAAAAACATAATAGTAAACTTGATTTGAAGCTTTCGTGACTGCAGGAATCCATACTGTTTGGTTCTTTTGGTAAAGTCACATAGGTATAAAATAAAATAAATCACGATGTTTCGATCACAACACATGCAATACCCTGGTGTCTACAAACTGAGTTGTGGTTGTGGCAGCAGTTACATTGGGGAAACGAAACGACATCTCTCGGACCGTGTTTGTGAACACAAGGCAGATCTGAAACACGGTAGGACCAATACCTCTGCCGTTGCTGATCATTGTTTTAACGCTGTGGGCTCACACGAAATAGATTTTTCCAAGACGGAAGTACTCTGCAAACTTACCGGTTACCTTCAGAGATTTGTTCATGAAGCCATCCAGATATATAAACACAGACACAACTTCAACCGAGAGGATGGGTAAGGACATTATTAACCAGGTAAAGTCTTACCTGACTGTGATGTTTCCATCCTACCTGCCTATGTCAGCTGTTATTTCCGACTCTGTCTCTCTCTCTATGCCTCTCTCTTAGATCTCTCACATGTCCTTTGGATTGCACTCTCATGCTCACATATCCTTTGGATTGCACTCTCATGCTCACATGTCCTTTGGATTTCAATCTCAGGCTCACATGTCCTTTGGATTGCACCTCTCAGGCTCATGTCCTTTGGATTGCACTTTCATGGTGCTAATCTCTCATTAACACTACTGTTGTGCGCATATGCGGGTATGATACTCTTATGCGGCGACAGAAGCTCATTCATGCTAATCTCCCACCCTAATCCCTCTCTCCCTAATCTCCCAAATTAACACAACTAACGTGCTTGCGTCCGTGGATGGAATTCTTTTCCAGCTCAGACCCCGCTTGCTGGTCCATCGACACATATATAACCTTGTTGTAAATGCTCTCTCGCTGGTTTCTGCAGTTCCACTGCTGGATTATATTTTTTCCGTCTGAGGACGACCGCTTGTGTTGCGATCAAAACGTGATTTATTCTATTTCATACCTATGTGACTTTACCGAATAAACCAAAGAGTATAATAGTAAACTGCACGCAGTGTGCCAGTGTGTAACGGGCGCGGTCTGTGCCGACTCCGCAGCCACCGGGGGGCGAGGGCACAACCCACGGCGATGGCAGTGCAGATCGCCATGGAGACTTGGAGCAGCGGCCGGGTCGTGGCATGGAGGAGGAAGACGAGGAGAGGTGCGAGGCTCAAGCACGTGGGGGCTGGGTCGGCGCACCCGGTTCCAAGGGACTCGCTGGGTCCACGTGGCTTGCCGGTTCCACGCGGCTCGCTGGCTCCATGCGGCCCGCTGGGTTTAGGTCATCTCCACGTTCATGAAAGGGACACAACTCAGCTCGCTAGCAAAGGCCTTCGTATGAGTTTTGGATAAAAAATATATATGAAGTACAGTAAGTCCCCATTTAACGCGGTAGTAGTCGATGCTGCGTTAATTTAAAAATGCGTAAAGCGAAAACAATTCCCCATAAATAATGTCATGATAAAGTTTGGCAAGATACCATGTACTACGCACACGAAGTGAGATTACGTGACAAATAACTCAGGGTACACCACCACCTTACTCTATCATTACACATACGGTATCACTGTACCGCTCATCTCAAGAAAGTAGTTAGTAGTCGACCGCTCAGAAATGACGTTATAACGGCACGTGTTGCGCGTTATAATGGTATCATTCCGCGTTTGAACGGCACGCATTCCGCACTACAGTGGTTTACTTTCTGCGTTATAGTACATTTACGTGTTATAATGGCACGTGTTCCGCTTTATTACAGTGCACATTATGTGTTGTGCGAAACGTGTTCCCGAATGGAAGAACCGCGTTATAGCTAAAACACGTTGCGTCAACACCCCGCGCTGACCAAGCACTTAACGTATTTAGATTTTTTTTTTAGGACGAGATTTTTGGATCCGTTTACAATTGTGATAGCATAGTGCGCCTCCCAGTCAACACACGTGATGCCATCGCAACGTGTTTACAGTTGAACAGTTATTTGTTTTAAAGCCTCAATAGAGGCAACGTCGGTGCATGAGTCACACAGCCCTCAAGTGCCCTTGGACAGAGCTGCGACTCCACCGGCACAAAGGGCAATAGGCCGGTGGCGCAGCAGTGACAATCGCCCCTCACACCAAGAAGCACCTGAGTTAAATTCCAGACTCGGGCATCTTTATGCATTACTTCTATATTCTCTCCCCCTGTTCTACATGGGTTTTCTCTAGGTTCTCCAGTTTTCTCCCATGATTAAAAAAACATAATAATAAGAAGAAATTCAGTTTATCTAGCGTCTTTAATGCTAATTACATCCCAGGCATACAATGTAACTGGCATTGGTCAAACATCCTAATGATTAATGATTATCTGAAATTTACTCTATTGCAGGACCATTGCCGCCTAATGCAAAAAAGTTGGCAGGAACCTCCTGAAAAAACAGTTGAGGCCGTCCTGGATGAACTCGCACAATCGTCAACATGGCGATGCCTCGCTCGTTCTGTGGGGGGCGCCGCAGTGGCTAGATGTAATCTACCCCGCCTGTTTTGTAGGAGGTCGTGTGTTCGATTCCAACCCTGACGCCTATATATTAGGAGCTTGCGTGTTCTCCCCGTGGTCCCGTGGATTTCTCTCCGGGTCTTCCATTTTTTCCCTCCATTTATAATCAACATGCGTTTACAGTATTTGGCTGCTATACATTTCCACATGATAAGCAACTTTATTAAACTATAATTTGTGGCCAGGTTGCTTCTGAAAAAGAGCTACATAGCTCAGTGGGCCTTATCTGGTAAAATTTGTTTTATACATTTAAAAAAAATGTATACAGTAAATCCTTGTTAATTCGACACATGGGGCTCTAGCTTTGCCAAATTATTCAATATTCCGAATGATGTATAATAGCACTCCCAATGCCTCCTGCCCCAATAAAAAAAAATCTAAATTTGTTTTCCAAAAACAGTAACACTTTCCATCAGTAACCAGCACCGCAGATGAAGAAGGAGGATGTGGTAGGTGACAGATGTTTTGGAGGAGGGCTTAATGCACTTCGTATTCACCAACTGTATGTATTCATAATCAACGTTTTTGGGTTTAGATCGCGTTATTTATAAATGTGTCGTAACCCTCCACCACCCGACACGGCCAATCAGTAAAAAAAAGGTGTCACGTTGACAAAAGACAAATAATCCACTGCTTTAGCCCAGTGGACTACACTAACTTAAACTTCACATTTTTTACTTAACAACTTTTTTACTTAAAGACTGCATTATTTGACACTTTTACACCACATTACTCGCTGTCAAACGATATCAGCTGATGTGGCACTTGACTGCTGACAGAGGTGTCTGGAAGAATATCCAGAGACTGAAGACACTGCAATGGAGGCTTCATTGCTGGTAGGACGTGGCGAATGGTGTCATTCTACATGTATGCCGAAATTAGGCCATTCAGTACGGCAATTCGGCTCATGCCAAATTACTAATATACAGTATTTGCTGAAAGTGCAGCTTTGCTGAATTCTCCCCAATAGTAAATTATCAAATATCGAGGTTCAATGTCGTGTATAACGACGCTGCTGCCTGCCCTCGTTGTGTCTCTGCTCGGACAGGTTCCATCAGCGCCTCCTAGAGGATGAGGATGTTAAGATGCTGCTTACGCGCATCAGGCAGACTGACCAGGAGTTGGTTCACGTCAACCTGCAGCTCGCCCAGGTACTAGCACAGGGAACTGCGACATGGCGATGGATGTGGTGGTCGTGGTGGTTGTGATCATGAGTCGCATTTAACAGAGCGCTTCGCGTGTGATAAGAGAAACGTGTCGCTTCTCATTTCAAATGTTAAAAGGACACCGCCAATGACAGCTGTCCCTGTACGGGAGTTAGTCTGTCAGTGCGAGGGCGTCGCACGCTCAACCATAATTAACGCCGTCATGATGATTACCACAATGCATGTTTATACAGGACAGCCTCAAGACTCATTAGCAGGGGCAATGTTGCTGCTGGTCTGTGTGATTTCAATTGAGTAATTTGCAGGTTAGTTTTCAACATTGCGATGTTTAGGCCGTAAGGTGAACTAGGAAAAAGTGGCTAGAAAATGATTTTCGTTCCCACACCTGGGAACTACTTTTTAAATGAATTTTTTCATAGACAAAACCATTTTCGACTTTATGTTAAAAGTTCTCCGCAAAATACCCTGCAGTTTTTTTTCAAAATCCATAAATGTATATAATTGTGAATTGGAAAAAACGAAAATCTTATGCTGCTGGTTTTGTTTGTAACTTTATTTATATACATTTTAGCAACACCAAATATCTCTCAAACTGACACTTATACATGTACCTAAACACTTGAGACAGGTTTTGGTGCATTATATACTCAAGTGTGAATGTAGACCATGAAATATGGCAAATTTGTAGAAAATATGCTTCAACTTCACGGATTGGCACTAAGCAAAATTAAACATAAACATTTTAAATTTAGCAAAACTGTGATGTTTTGTACATCAAAATGTTCAGTAGGTACTGTGTAATCACAGAAAGATACAAATATAAGCACACTTTGGCCCAAGTTGGCTGAAATGACTCGAAATGCTACACTGTCCCCTTGTTTTGGAATGCTGCCAAAAAAAATTACAATTCTACCACAGATTCTTTACAGCTCAAAATCACCTTAAATTATAAGACAGCGCATATTTACTCATCGGTATCATCCCTATCACTATCAGAGCCATCATCCCATGTAGATCTTTCTTCTGTTTCCTGTGAAACATTTGCACAATTTTGGCACCGACATAAATCAGTACAAGACAGTCTTGCAGACATACAGGAACATCTTCCAGTCTCACATTTGCTATGCTTGCAACTGCAGTGGACTGCCTGCAACACACTTTCAGGGGCAGGATTTCTAGTCATCCAGGTCACTGTTAACTCACCATCCTCGAGGTGCCATCCATTGCCAACGGGTGAAGGGGCACACATTATACCTTTTCAGAGAATGTCTCATTATGGCTGCTTGGTAGTTTGCCCTTTTGCAGTGTTGGTACAGGGCGTCACTTGTAAGGGGCATGGATAGTTCTGGAAAAGCTGACGATGCCATACAGAATGCTTTGTATCTTGCATCGTTCACATTTTCGGCAGATGACTGGCCATACAGGTGGCACACATATGTGCAAAGTAGCTCAAAGGTAGACTGGTCTAGGTTAAAACTGCTTCCCAGATTTGTAAAAGCAGTCAGATATTTCTCTTTCTCACAAGCAACAGAAAATGCCTTTCTTTTGCCTTTTCCATAAAAGGCACTTGTAGAGTCACAACCTGAGAAGGTATGGATCCCAATAAGTGCCAAACAGACACTTGTGCCAAGAGCTGACGACACCCTAGCTAAGTCAATGAGCCTTGTTTTGTTGCCAACCCCCGTGAAAAAATACAACCTACATGGTAAATCTGGCTGCAGACTTAAAGCAATCACTGCCACATCAGTATCAGGGCTCTTGATGACTACAGTTTGATGTTCCTGTGCAGCATGTTGTGCATATAAAAACACCCTGGTGTCACATTCCTCATGATCACATGTCAGATCTTCAACAGCAGAGAGAGTATGTAAACCCTCCATTACAGTCACGCAGTGACACAGGTCTCCATGTGCTATGTACAAGCTTATTCTGGTCACAGCCCTTTCATCAGCATGAATTCGTGTGCTGTCAAGGTCTTTTCGTTTCCTTATATCGGGAGATTTACCTGCCATTGCCTCACATTGTCTTGCTATGGCAGCCCTTTCATGTTGCGACAATATCCAGCGATATACTGCAGCCCGATTCTGTGTTAACCATGTCCAACCACCCTTTGTCTTGGAATCTCTGTTGCATGTTTGCTCAATGGCCTGGTCACAAGCAATCGAGGCAAATCCATGGACACTTTGACGTTGGACAGTCCACTGGCCTTTAACACTGAGCTCACTGTGGCAAGAAGGATGTGTGAGGGGCAAATTTATCATTTCCAGCCAGTAAGAAGATAAATACCTAGCATAATTTACACGATCGTACGCAAAAAAAACATGCCATCATCAAGCGCACTGTTGACAGGTGAAGCTGCCAATCCGATTCTCGTGTTGCTCTCACAAATAGAAGGAGTATCTGTACCATGTCGATGTATGAACTCCAGAAGGCAAACGTTGGGTTTTCTGCACTTCTTTTAACAAAGTCGTCATATTTCGAACACATTTTGTCAAATATCTCATTTGCATACAAAACAACCATTGTTCTGTCCGGGAATGCACATTTGATCTCATTGATGACATCCAGACACTCATATTTCTCCTCTTGTGGCAGAGAATCTAAGAAGGTGAGAAGTCTCATGCGTTGCAGACTCTCATACAGAAGTTTGTGTGCCCTCATGCTGCGGTTGTAATGATGACCACTGATCACTCCATTGATGGATCCTGGGGCAACAACTTTGGACTCAATGACTATGTCTTGCTGTCCTGCATCTCCAAACCTTTTTCCTAGAATGTCTTGGTAGGACATGCATGTGTGAAATTCACCTAGTCTAATCGCTTTACGCTGAGTAAAGTCATCATCTTTCCAGCGGATTTGCTGAGCGTTGGCATATATAGCTTTGTCAAAAACTAACACTATATGGTCCTGTTCTAGCTGATTATAAATTTGGACACTTCGCTTCAGAATTGTGTTTACTGTTGACATCTCTGTCGGTGAAGCCTCAATGACTGGAAGATAATACAATGCTGACTTTTGCAGAGTGCCATCACCTTGAAGTAATGTATGTAAACCTGTCCAGCTTGGTATTGTGTATCTTTCAGCATCTATGGACTTTACAAAAACATATGCCAGTTCAGTTTGTACAGCAGACACCGTGTTCAATTTGTATGTGTCCGCCTGTAATGGAACACTTTCCTGATGAAACAAGTTATGTGGTCCTTGTCTATTAGACTGATGGTACTGTTCGACAGGGATGCTAGGGGGTACTTTCAATGAGGTTTTTCCCTTCTGTCGTGGTTGTCTGTTTGTTGTTGACACAGGTTCAACTACAGAACTTTGCAGCATAATCCCATTTGTGTGTTGGGTAGTTCCACGACCTGACAGTGTCTCCTCCCCAAAGTCAATATTGTCCCACACAAGTACTGTAGGAACCTTCTTTGAGAATCCCTTTGGTATTTTGTCTCTGCCCTCTACTAGTTGAAGTTGGGCAAGGCTAGTGTCTAGACTGACAACTGTGTCCCATGCTGCACAATGTCCTAGTCTATTTAGAAGTGACACAATTTGTGATGAACCTGTTAAATGGCGAACCGTTAGACCAAGACACAATGATTTAGGGGTCTGCCTCCGACCCTTAGATGCAAGATACACAATGTCTTGACAGATACATATCACTTTTAGGTTCAAATCATCTGGAATATCAACATAATGGGCCAGTGTTGGTTCCTCAGTTGCACCAATAATCCAGGAAATCAGATTGTACAGTTCAATTGGAACAACAGATTTTGCCTCGCTCACATTTAGGTCATCTGATGTGGGTGGCCACGGGCATTTCATACCGGGATAGTCACACAGAAGCATCTTTAATATTAATGCTGTACTGTAAAGTGTCCTCGTGTCCTCTGCAGTATTGATGGAGGCCATTGAACTTGGTCTTTGTGGACCAGCTTTTGCACTAGCCCTGTTTTCAGTCACTTTCGCTAGTTACCTCAGTTGACTCTGTTGTTTCTGTACCTGATGGATGGGGTAGCCTGTCTATCAGCTTATCTGCAGACAATGTCTCAACGAAAACCATCTCACTTATGTTGCGCTTCTTGAGGGAGTGAAACACCAGCTGGGGGAAATCACGGGCCAACCTCCTACTTTTGAAATGTGAAAATGTGAGGGAATTATTAATTAATATTTATTAATATAAAATATTGCTAACTCACTGTTCTTCTGAGGTCACAGTAACTGATTCACTAGACTTTGTAAAGAACCTGGTGTACTGTCTATAACAGGACTTGTGGTATCCCACCTCCAGAGACACACAGTCTTTGTCTCGAATATGCACAAGAATGCTAGCGTCTTCCTTCATCTCAGCAGCTTTTAGCAAATTGCCTGTAAATAAATAAATAAAAACTAATTAAACTAATAAAAAACTGTGCTAAGAGTTAAACAATATTGAGTGTTCTGGCTGTAGCTGTATGCAAAACAATGCAAATCTGTCTCTGACTGTAAAAGAAACATTACATAAATTATGTAATTGTAATTGAAAGTTAGCCATGGTACCCAGCATAAGGGAATAAAAGTTCAAACGTGTGTGTTTTGTTTTTACCTACGTGCTGACGTTTCTGCCTGTGAAAGATGGTCCTTCTGGCGTTTGCCTCCCACAGTAATGTACTTGTCCGTTTTCTTACAAATTATGCACAAGGCAGAAAGCACAGGACCAGCACAAGCTACTGGCAGGCCGGTCCTGGACCTAAGTTTTTTCGCGGGACAATCAACTGCAGCGATACTAACGTTACTACCCGATGGCACAGACTGGCCTTGATCTTGAGCTTCAGGACGCTGTGTGGCCCGTTTCTCGGCCGCATCCAAGCGCTTTTTGGCAATGAAACGCCTGTAGCAAGTGGAGTGAAACCCAGCGTCTTCGGGAACATTGTCAAACTCGATTTCTAGACAATGTTTGTATGTTTCTGCTATTCTCCGAGTGCTTTACATGTGTAGGGGTGTCAGGGGAAGGATTCCCACCAATAGGAGGGTTAGTGGGAGGGGTGATCGAGGAGATATAAGGGGCTTTTGGGCGGGAACGAGAGGGGGACGGCGGGGGACAGGTGTGGATGGGAGAAAAGGATTAAAAGACGGAACCCCTGCAATCTTGTGTCGGCTCTCCTTTACATCTGGTGGCAGCGGTGGGATCTACAATGGCTACGAAGAAGCATCCCCGCGGGAAAGAGCCAAGGGAGGAGGAAGCAGGGGCCGGGGATCCTTCCCATCCCGGGCAACAAGGGGGCCTGCTACCAGAAGCAGCAGCAGGGGACCTGGATCGCCTGGAGGACCCCATGGAGGACCGCATGGCCCGCGTGGAGAGGGCACTCCAGGAGCTACTGCAGAGGCTCCCTATAGGGGGCCCACCAGCACCAGGACCCCCACCCCCACGCGTACTGCGGGAGGAGAGGCCACGGGACCCGGAGGCCGACCGGCCGGCCGGGCAGAAGCCGCAACCAACCTCGTCACGCCAGCCGCCGCCGCTCCCGCCAAAACCCCCAGGGCTAAACACCCAACACGGAGAGCAGGGGACAGGACGGCCGCGTCGGCTGGGGCCCGTCGACAAGTTCGTGGCCGAGGAAGAAGATTGGGAGGGGTTTGTCCGCCGATTCGAGGCTGCCTTCCACGCTCTCGAGTGGACAGACGAAGAGGCATTACGAGCTTTGCCATCCGTTCTGGCCGAAGAGGCACTCTCCTCTTACACCTCCCTTCCCTCGCACAGCAAGACCACGCTACAGGCCGCCTACGAGGCTTTGGGGGAGATCTATTGCCCGGCGGAAGGAGCCTTTAGACGGTTCCAGGACCGCCAGCGAGGGGCTAGAGAATCCCCATTAGCCTACAGGGGTGCGCTGCTCGTGTTGGCGAGGCGGGCTTTCCCTCGCCTGGCTGAAGAGGCGCTCGAGGACCTCGTGGTCGAGCACCTCATCGCCTACGCTTGCCGTGCCGGCGTTGTAATGCCCGTGGTGACGCCGGAGGAACGCACCTCGCTGTGGGCTGCCCGGACCATCCAAGCCCACGAGCAGGTCATGGGCCGGGCGCCACCCGTGGGCCCGGTGGCTGGCGCGGCGGGGGGGAACAGCCGAGCCGTTGCCGCGGCGCTACGGGGTCCAGCGACACCAACCGCCGAACCTGCACCGTCGCCACAGGCTGCCTGTGGGGCAGCTGGGAACGGACCCCCGACGTCTGAGCCGGAGCCATCGCTGCGGGAGGTGTACGCAGCGATCCGGGGGCTGGCGGAGCAGAGGGACCAGGGGCGCGACCAGCCGCCGCGTCGCTGGCAGCCGCCTCTACAACATCGCGCCGAGCCACCCCGACGGAACGCCCCGTGGGTCTGCCACCGTTGTGGTCGAGAGGGGCATGTGGCGAGGGGGTGCCGCACGGAGCCGGAGGCCGCCAACGCCACCTGGAACCCGCCGGGGCCAAACGCCGACAGGATCCAGGCGAGTGACGCCGCGAACTCACCGGGGGTCTCCTCGGGGTGGGCGCCGTCGGTGTCGTTCCCCGGGGCCCACTGTCCTGGTCGGGGGAAGGGGATCGCGCCGGGGATAGAGCCGAGGCCGAGGATCGCATCGCGACCAGAAGTGGCGTCGCGAACGGACGCGACGTTGCATCCGGAAGTGACGTTCAATCCGGAAGTGACGTTGCATCCGGAAGTGACGTCGCGGCCGAAAGTGGTGTCGCGGATCGCGCCAGGAATTGCGCCGGGGCCGGGGACCGCGCCGGGGATCGCGCCGAGGCTGGGGACCGCGCCGGAAATCGCGCTGAGGCCGGGAGGTGACGTCGCGGGCGGAGGTGACGTCGCGGGCGGAGGTGACGTCACGGGCGGGGGTGGCGTCGCGGCCGGGCGTGGCGTCGCGGGCGGGCGTGACGTCACGATCAGACGTGGTTTCGCGGGCGGGCGTGACGTCACGACCGGATGTTGTTTCGCGGGCGGGCGTGACGTCACGACCGGAAGTGACGTCACTAGTGTCCTGCGACGCCGGTGAGTTGCCAGGGGCAACGGCCCTTGGGCTGAGGCAACACACAAAATTGACATTGCGCCCTGGAGCAGTTCCACGGCCCGCCTCACCACCGCTTAGCGGCGGAGCGAGACAGAACCAGGGGGACCACGCCCCCGTGACAAAGGAAGGGGAGGGGAGAAGGGAGGGGCTCACGGGAAGGCCCACCCCCCAGTCCCCACCGCCCCCTGCAATGGGGGGGCCCCCCCACACCACAAGGGGGGCCCATCCTACGTCACCAAGGGGGGGCAATTTGCACCACATAGAGAGCCCAGCCCGCAGCCCTAGGGGAAGCCCACACTATGTAACAAGGGCGCGTTCACCCTGCTGCGACGCACTCCAAAGTGAGGAACCCCATCTTCGGTCCATTCACATCCATCCCCGATCATCTCACCATGCACCACAGGATAACGAGACGCCGCCTGGTCAGTGGCCGGACTCAGCTACACAATGGAGGAAGCTGGCAAGGCGGGTGGTAGCGGCCGCGTCAGGAACCTCGGTCCTGGTCGGAGAAATCGCGGGAGTGTCGGCACGTATCTTGGTTGATACGGGGGCATCAGCCACGATCATCTCGAGCACCATGCACGAGATGCTGCCGGATAAAATCCGACCTTTAGTCCCCGTCAAGACGACGTTCATTGCAGCAAATGGAGGCAGCATGGGCTTCCTGGGCCAGGTTGAAGCCCCGATACAGATTGGGCAGCTTTCGGTAGCAGGACCCATCCTTGTCTCCGCAACATTGCCTGTACCTTGCCTGTTGGGGACGGACTTTCTGAGGCGGATGCCAATGAAAATCGATCTGGCCAATGGGCGGGTGGAAGTCCAGGGAACGCATCTCCATTTCCTAAAGGCAGAGGGGGCCAGCCGGGGTGTACCCTACGTGCAGGCTCTGGTCAGTAAGTCTGTCTCCATTCCCCCGGCAGCCCAGATGCTGGTTCCACTGCAATATCGGTCCCCCCTCGTGACAGCCCGACCGGACTCACCCATCCTGGTGTCTCCGGCGTCAGCTGCCATGGATCGCCATGCGCTGGTGGGAGCCGAAACTATTGTTCAGAGGAACCAGCATCTGTTCATTCAGGTGCTGAACACTTCCGATAGAACAGCGACGGTGCAGGAGGGAACAGTTCTGGCCCACGTTAGTCCCTTGTCACTATGAGCCCCAGGGACAGAGCCCGAGCTTGTAGGCAGCATCAGCCAGTCCGAGGACAGAGGGGCCGAATCGTGGATGGACCAGCTGGCGGGGCCTGAGCCGGGATTGCCGCCCGACCAGAAACACCAGCTGCACTCGTTATTGCATGAGTTCTCGGACGTGTTCAGCCGGGGACCGTTCGACCTAGGGCGCACAAATCTGTCGCAGCACCACATCAACACGGGAGACGCCGCACCCCTGCGCCAAAACACATATAGAATGAGCCCAATGGAAAAAGGGCACATTCAACAAGCGGTGCAGGAGATGCTGCGGGCCGACATAATTTCGCCATCCTCGAGTCCCTGGGGGGCACCGGTGGTCCTAGTCAAGAAGTCAGACGGGTCACTCAGATTCTGTGTGGACTTCCGACGCCTCAATGCCGTCACGCTGGCTGACGCATATCCCCTACCACGTATCGACGACTCATTGGATGCACTGGCGGGAGCAAAATTTTTCAGTACGCTGGATTTATTGTCCGGTTTCTGGCAGGTCCCACTAGACGCGGACTCCCGGCCTAAAACAGCGTTCCGGACACCACAGGGCCTGTTCGAGTTCAACTGCCTGCCTATGGGCCTCCAGACTGCGCCGGCGACGTTCCAACGCATAATGGAGTTGGCCTTAGCAGGCCTCCAATGGGAAACGTGCCTCATCTACCTGGATGACGTCATTGTCTTCAGCCGATCATTCGAGGAACACATTGACCGATTACGTCAGGTATTCCTGCGGTTCCGGAACGCGAACTTGAAGCTCAAGCCGTCAAAGTGCCACCTTATGCAGTCGTCGGTACGCTACTTGGGCCACGTCGTCAGTGAGTCTGGAGTGGCTACAGACCCGGAAAAGACGGCCTGCGTGAGGGCCTGGGCTGTTCCCACAACGGTTCCAGAGGTACGCCGGTTTGTGGGTTTCGTTTCTTACTACCGCCGGTTTGTACCCAACTTCGCAACCATTGCCAAGCCCTTGCACGTGTTGACGGCAAAGAACCAGAGGTTTTATTGGGGCCCTCTGGAGGAAGAGGCATTCCAGCAGCTGCGCTCATGTCTGACAGATGCACCACCCTTGGCCTTTCCAGATTTTGGCCTCCCCTTTATCCTGGACACGGACGCCAGCGATGTGGGCATCGGCAGTGTTTTGTCGCAAGTCCAGCAGGGTCGGGAGGTGGTTATCGCCTACGGTAGTCGCGTGCTTTCATCAGCGGAGCAGCGCTACTGCGTCACACGTAGGGAACTCCTGGCAGTCGTTCACTTCGTGCAGCAATTCCGACCCTACCTGTATGGCCGCAAATTTACGGTCCGCACTGACCACGCGGCCTTGCAGTATTCGCTCCGCATCGACCAGCCTTCGGGCCAGCTGGCCAGATGGATAGAGCGCCTGCAGGAGTACAGGTACCAAGTGGTGCATCGCAAAGGGACCAGACACGCCAACGCAGATGCATTGTCCCGACTGGCGCCCCAGGGCCCTTGTGCATGCACCACAGGCGGGGCACGCTGCAAGGAGGCGAGGTCGGAGGGGACGGTCATCGCTCCCGTACGCACGACGGAGGGCGCACAGGGTGAAGTCCAGCTGACCGACCACGACCTGGGCCTGACCTTGGACGATTGGAGACGGCTACAGCTGGAGGAAGCCCCACTGCGAACGCTACGCGCCTCGGCAGAGGCAGGGGGGGAGGAGTACATCGTATGGGAGGACCTCCTCATGCGATGGGACCCGACAGGGTGCCGGCGATGCCTGGTAGTTCCGGAGTCGCTGCGTCAACAATTGGTCATGGACGTACACGGCCGCCAGCTGCTGCACCTGGCAGGGCGGAAAACACTGTACACATTACAGGGTCGGTACTTTTGGCCAGGTATGACCACTGACGTGCATCGATGGGTCGCTACCTGCGTCGAATGTGCGCGGCGAAAGCCGCCACCCCGGGTAAGCCGGGCGCCCCTACAGCCCATCACGGTGACCAGGGTCAACGAATTGGTTGCGTTGGACATCCTGGGACCACTGCCGGTCACGCCACGGGGAAATAAATACCTGTTGGTCGGAGTCGAGTACTGCACGAGGTGGCCGATGGCGTGGGCCCTCCCGGACCAAACGGCACAGACCATCGCCGATGCCTTCGTGGGAGGCTATGTCCTTGATAAGGGGGCACCGGAGCGGTTGCTCACGGATCAGGGCAGGAATTTCTCCTCACGGCTATTGAAGGACGTCTGCTCTATCCTGGGCACTAAAAAGGTCCGAACATCTCCATATCATCCCCAGACTGATGGGATGGTAGAGCGGCTTAACCGCACTATAGCGGCCATGCTGTCCCAAGTGGTGGACGAAAACCATTCCGACTGGGACCTCCACATTCCATCGGTCTTAGCGGCGTACAGGGTGGCCCCGCACGCGGCAACGGGGTTCTCGCCGTTTTTCCTGATGTACGGACGGGATCCCGTTCCGCCTATTGAGGTGCAGCTGACGGACATTCCCGCAAGAGCTGACGCATGGCCGAAGGCACTAAAGACCTCCCTCATTTATTTGAGAGAGGCCCGCCAAGCAGCCGAGGCCGCATCGGCCACGAGCCAAGAGAGTAATGTACTGATACGGGAGAGGACAGTGACAGCCAAGCCCTTTAAAGTCGGGGACCAGGCATGGCTACACTGTCCTCAGGTGCCGGTTGGCCTCTCACCAAAGCTGCACCGACCCTGGAAAGGGCCGGTCGAGGTCATTAAAGCACTCCGACCACAGTGCGTCCAGGTCCAACTGGGTAAGCGACGATGGTTTGTACACCCCACCCGCCTTAAGCCATATATCTCTCCACCGTCATCTTCACCAACATCACCGCCAACATCATCATCATCCCTACCCAGGCCAAGGTCGCCGACCACCCCGCGCCGACCGGCAAGGGGTTCGGTGCCCTGTGTTCCCTTGTCACTTACAGCACCCCATGTGAGGCCTGACGGAGCGGCGGCACGAGCGGGGGCCGGAGAGACAGCAGCGCCAGGCACGGCAACACCGGCACCACCGAACCAGGGACCGCGACGAGAGGGCCTTCGAAGGAGGGGGCCGCCACGGTCATCTGCTGCCTGTGGATGTCCGGGCTGTTACGGGACGCGGGCTGGAGACCTGGGCAGGCCGCGCAATTGATTTTGTTGTGTTATATTGCATTGTATGGTTGTGGGGGGGTTAAGGGCTGTTGTCACTGTCAGTGGTGGGGGGCATGGGGAGACTTAAATGGTCCATGGAGGAGGCAGAACCGAGGACGGTTTTTTTTTCTCCGGGGGGGAGGGTGATGTAGGGGTGTCAGGGGAAGGATTCCCACCAATAGGAGGGTTAGTGGGAGGGGTGATCGAGGAGATATAAGGGGCTTTTGGGCGGGAACGAGAGGGGGACGGCGGGGGACAGGTGTGGATGGGAGAAAAGGATTAAAAGACGGAACCCCTGCAATCTTGTGTCGGCTCTCCTTTACACATGCGATAAGCGACTTACACCGCATCTCTAACATTTGAATGCGCGCTTTCAGTAACAATTGTCCCTGTGCGGCACGAATTGACTCTGCACGTGGCCTGCAAATGTCTCCATGTCATCGTCTTGTCGTCGTCGAGTCATCGTCATGTCATCGTCGCGTCATGTTGTGTCCATGTCATTGTCGTGTCATCTTTTTGTCATTGTTGTGTCCACATCATTGTCTCGTCGTCGTGTCATCTTTGTGCCATTGGCGTGTTATTCTATTGTCTTGTCCGTGTCGTCGTGTCCCATGTCGTCGTCGTGTTGCCGTCCTATCATCGGTGTGTCATTCGCTTTAGCAGGGTGCTCCTCTAGGGGACAGTAGCCTGCTGAGCCAGCTGCTGCGCCAGTTGGCGGGGCTCACGGAGCACGTATGCTCGCTCACCGCCGAGAAGGCGGCCCTGCGCCGGACCGTGCTCGCCATGGAAAGGGAGAATGGGCATGCTGGGAACGCCCACCCGGCACGACGGGCCACCTCGGAGGCTGGTGGCCACGTGAGTGACGGCGGCATGTGAAGTGGGGCATCCCTGGTGGCAGCTGTCCCTGTGCGGCACAAGGTGACTCGGCACCTAGCCTGTGATGGGGCGTTAGTCTGCCAGTGGGGAGTAGCGATGACTGCTCTGTGTGATGCAACTTAGCACCGTGTGCTGACATCACGGTCCAAATTTTTGTAAATTCAAAACACCTGCAAATTCAGAATCAGAATCTTTATTTAGATTGGAGGAATCTGATGAGCTCTGAAGGTATTTCACAAATATCTAGTAGTGGGTGGTGTCAACAATTTACAACAACAAACAATACACAAGATGATCGACGATAGGAAAAAGGTAAGCAAGTCACTAAAATACATTTAAAGAAAGTATATAAGTACATCCCATGTGTTGTGAATTGTGCAGTTTCCATGAATCCTGCTCTGTATAAAAACACCAATTGGTCATCTCATCATTATTGTTTTAACTTGTATTTTGAATAAATTTAGGTCATCTTCATGCTGAGCGTTTCCCCAGCGAGTCACATGTGTGGGCGATGGACTCCTGATCTGTGCCTTGACCCCCCGCAGGCCAGCGGCCAGCCGGGCGTGGGAGAGGCTCATGATGGGAGCCACGTGCAAGAGGAACAGGAGCGGGAGGATTGTGAGCAAGACCCTTTTGAGTCTGGACGCATCCCTACGCCGTCCGTGCCAGCTGGCAAGGTACGAGAGTCACTGCCTCCTGATTTTATGAACAAAGGTAAGTTTTTCACAGTAGGGAGCAATGTTGCAGCTCCTGCTTGTACTCCCAATTGGGTAATTTGAAGATTAATTTCTCAGCATTGGGATGTGTAGGCAATACCAACTACAGTCCTCCCGGAGATGCGCCCAGCCGCTGCTCCGCTTCACGTTCCCAGTTGGAGTTGATGCAGAGCAATCATCGCTCCCTCACCACGAACACCAGTGACGATTATTTGAACTGGGCCTAGGCCTCGCCTAGGTAGAAACAGCCTCAAATGTGTTCCCAGTGCAGTGTGTAAAACAT
This sequence comes from Entosphenus tridentatus, assembly GCA_014621495.2. Classification (NCBI taxonomy): domain Eukaryota; kingdom Metazoa; phylum Chordata; class Hyperoartia; order Petromyzontiformes; family Petromyzontidae; genus Entosphenus; species Entosphenus tridentatus. The sequence continues at coordinate 21,706,168 of CM025612.2, forward strand.
TGCCACAAGGGGAAGCGAAAGTGGTGTGGTGTTGGCCACCCAGCCCCTCATGTGTTGTTTCGGCCTTCATAGGCCCTGCTACTCACTAACACCACTTACCCCAACAATCTGTAAAGGCTACAATGTACCTTTGTCTTTGTCTTAACGGCACATTTCCGGCTGCGTGTCTGGTGCAGTTCGCCGAGGTGTACGAGCAGTTCCTGCAAAGCGAGCGACACCGGCGATCACTCGTCTTCCAGAAGCAGTACCTGCTGCTCGCGCTCAGCTGGGAGTTGGGGCGGAGAGACAGTGTGGGGGGGATGACGGCGACGACGACAGCGACGGCGGAGAGTGGCACGGCCCTCAAGAGGCTGCGCATCGCCGTCAGGGCCGTCATGGCCGCACGCAGGTAGTGGAGGCACCGCCACCGTCCGGTTGGGAGGGGGCGGTGAGGGGGATGGGACGGGGAGGGGGCAGTAATGGGTTGTCGGGGAGAGGGCGGGGAGGACCGGGGGCGTGGAGGGGTAGTGGGGAGGGGAGGGGGTGCTTTAACCAAGCGGTGTCGAGGCAACAACAGCGATGGTTGTTGTGAAACTCGTTTCCTGTGGACGTCGAGGAGGTGCCCAACCCTGGCTCGCCAGGAGCAGACAGTACAGCCAGGGGACTGATTGCTGTCTGTTTACATCTGTATGGGGAACAAGTGTTTTCCCCCCTTCCTCTCGAATGTGTGTATTCACTTGACGCTCTGGATTCACAGGATATAATAAACACTCATTAATTGACTGAAAATATATTTTTAAAATGCAGGACCTTACTGAAAAAGACTCATGACTGTATGCCTCTCCTGAATGCATATAAAGAGCAGTGCAGGGGTAGACGCACGGTCACGCGTATGCCCATGCGTGGTTCTGTGCGGGGCTGTGGAGGCTGGGTCATGCAGCCGAGCCACTGTGTGCTGCCCAAGCATCTTCTGTGTTTTCCGGATAGAGGGGGTTAAATGGGCTCGGCACGGGCTGGAGAAGAAATGGGCTGATACGGTACAGGAGGATGTGGAGCTGAGTGGACTTGATGAAAATCAGTTCCAGCCGTGTCAAGATCAGCCTCTATGGAAGAGGCTCATGAAGGATGCTACTGGGCAGTTAGGGGCAGTCGCCCTCCAACAACAGCAGAGGGTGGAGGAGCGATGCTCACAACAACAAGCAGAGCACCAGGCGGATAAAATACAGCGAATTTCCACAGTAGGGGGACATAGGTGGTGCATCTGCCAGTCATAACAGTGTACCCATGGCACCTGGGTCTGTCCTGTCACCTCCTGCCAGTGGGCCTTCGACACTTCACGTGGCCTCGGAGTGCACCTGGCCTGGCACAAGTCCTGTGGTGATGTCACCGCCTTTTCATGGCTAATGGAAGATGCTGTTGGTGTTTTTGGTTCTGTGCTATCGTGCGTGATGCCAATTTCCCCGGCAGGTTTCAGCTGCAAGGCCATGACAGGCAGCTCTACTACCAGCTCCCAGGTAACACTCATTATTATTGAGACTTCACCCTTCCCGGCAATAATACAGAAGGTGTTAAGATGCTCAAATACAGAATAGATGCCTATAATCACAAGGCATCAAGTCTGCATTAACCACACGTGCTTGTAGTAAAACATGCAAACAATATATGCGTAGTCATTGAAACTGGCTCATGCAGACTTGATGCCTTGCAATAGGTGTCTATTTGGTGTTTGAACATCTTAACACCTCCGCTATTCTTGCAGGATCAAGCCAATTTTTTGTTCATAATTTTGATACCGGCAAAAAGGGTCCCATCCATATAACTGCTCAACCGGAGCCATTCATGCTTTGATATTTGCATTGTCCTTGTACTGTTTGTCATGTTGCATTCTTTGGTTTAACACCGGTGATACAATGCTATAAAGGAAGCTATATCTGTACCTCTTCGGTTCTTTCGGTAAAGTCACGTAGAAATAAAATAAAATAAATAATAGAATACGACATTTCGATTGCAACACAAGCAACCATCATCAGGTGTGAATAAATGCAAGCTCAGAGAGAGACATATATACAGAGAGAGAGACAAACACAGCCACAGAGAGAGACACATGGGGGAGAGACACAGAGAGACACACACGCATAGAGAGACACACACAAGAGACACACAGAGAAACAACGCCTCTGTGACGAGGCATTATATATAGAGAGAGGGGGGGGGGGCAGAGAAATTAGCATGTCAATGAGAGCGGCAGAGGGAGAGAAATTGGAAGTTGAGAAAACAAACCTAGTAAACTTAGAAATGTAATGCAATGCAACACAGTCGGCTAACACAACCGTTAACACTTTACCTGGTTGATTACTTTCGTCCAAAGATTGCTAAATTTGAAGTTAAGTGTGAGTTGTGTGGAAATCCTCCCCGTGGAGGTGGTTCAAACTTGATTTGAAGCTTTCGTGACTGCAGGAATTACTCTTTGGTTATTTCGGTAAAGTCACGTAGAAATGAAAGAAATCTGTTCGTTCATTCGTTTCTCAATCTGCTTGTCCTGGTGAAGGTTGCAGCGGCAGCATATTGAGTCGGGCGGTCCAGACCTCCCTTTTCCTGGCGACAGACTCTTCCTGGGGAATTCCCAGGCGTTCCCAGACCAGCCGAACGACATAGTTCCACCAGCGTGTCCTGGGTCGGCCTTGGGTCTTTGCTCAGTGGGACGTGCTAGGTAGAGTTCCAGGGAGAGTTTACCAGGTGGAATCATTACCAGGTGCCGGAACCACCTCCACTGACTCCTCTCGATTCAGATGAGCAGTGGCTCGACTCTGAGGCCCTCGCGGATTACCGAGCTCCTCACCCGATCACAAAGTGTGAGTCCGGCAACCCTGCAGAGAAACCTCATTTTCGCTCCTCATACCCGCGATCTCGTATTTTTGGTCATTACCAAAAGCTCATGCCCATAGGTGAGGGTGGGAATATAGATCAACCTGTAAAACAAGAAAACTCGGCTCTCGCTTCACTAGCATTGAACGATACAGCGCCCGCAATACAGCAATTGCCGCACCAATCCGTCGGCCGATCTCCCGCTCCCACTTACCATCACTCACGAAAGAGACCCCGAGGTACTTAAACTCCTCCACTAAGGGCAGCTTTTCCTCTCTCACCTGAAGAGCACAGTCCACCATCTCCCGGGAGCGAAACATGACCTCAGATGTGGAAGTGCTGATCCTCATCCTAGCCGCTTCACACTCGGCATCAAACCATTCAAGTGCACACTGGAGATCACAAACTGACGGGGAAAAGAGAACAACATCATCTTCAAAAAGCAGCCATGCCACCTCCATGCACCCGTACTGGATACTCTCCATACCTCGGCTGCGCCTTGATATCCTGGCCATGAAAATCACAAACAAGAGTGGAGACAAAGACGCACGCTTGGCGTGTCCAACACCCACAGTGAAAGGCTTTTATTTAACATCAAGAATACAGACACAGCTCTCACTTCGGGACTAGAGGGACTGGATAGCACGCAAAAGCGGCACCTGTAGATCATATGCCTGCAGAACCTACCAAAAGACATTGCGGGGAACACGGTCATATGCCATCTCCAACTCTACAAAGCAGAGGTAGACTGGAGAAGCATACTCCCGTGACCCCTCAAATATCTGTGAGAGCAAAAACAGCCGGTCCATTGTTCCATTACCCTGACGGAATCCGCATTGTTCCTCCTCAATCTGAGGCTCGACCACCAGGCATAGCCTCCTCTCCAGTATTGGCTTTACCTGGGATGCTAAGGAGTGTGACCCTCTATAGTTGGAACATACCCCCTCTGGTCACCTTTCTTAAAAATGGGAACCAAGAGGTACTGTACCTGCCTTCCATGCAACATTGAAGAGGCGTATTAACCATGACAGTCCTGCACTGTCCGGCACTTTTAACAACTCTGGGCGAATCTCATTCACCCCAGCAACTTTGCTGCTACGAAGGCCCTCAACCGCCGCAGTGACTTCAGCAAGCATAATGGATCCGACCCCCCAGCTGTTTCCAGGGCTACCTCCTTAGAAGAGGGAATGTCCTCAAAGTGGTCCTTCCACCTCTCGACTCTTTCCTTTTCGCAGATGCATCGACAATTGAGGTTTTGAACATCGTTCAATTGGACTCAATGTCAATGACCTCCCCTGGAGTGTAGAAGTTTTCCTGGAGGTGGCAGTTGACACCTTTGTGCACTGGGTCTTCTGGCAGACGTTCACCAGAAAACCCACGCTGTTAGTTTGGGCCTTCCACGTCTATCTGGTCGGTGCCCCAAGCATCGGATCTAACTTACCAAGAGGTGGTGATCAGTTGACAGCTCTGCCCCTCTCTTCACCTGAGGGTCCGGAACATATGGACTTAGGTCCGATGATACGACTATAAAGTCAATCATTGACCTTCTGCCTAAGGTGCTTTGGTATCAAGTACACTTATGAGCATCCTTGTGTTCGAACATGGCGTTTGTTATTGACATTCTGTTACTAGTGCAGAATTCAAATAACAAATCACCATTTGGGTTCAGATCAGGGGGGCATTCCTGCATTCACGCCTCTCGAGGTATCTCCATCATTTTCCATGTGAGCATTGAATTCACCCAGTAAGACTATAGAGTCAGTAGGCGGCACTCTATCGAGCACTGCACCCATCGTCTCCAAGAAGGCCGAATACCCTGAACTGCTGTTTGGTGCATAAGTACAGACAACAGTCAGAGTTTTCATTTCTGAAACCCGAAGTCTCATTGAGGTGACCCTCTCATCCACTGGAACAAATTCCAACTGAACAGCACCCAGCCAGGAGCTTGTGAATATTCCCACACTCACCCGGGGTCTCTCACAGGGGTTACTTTGGAATAGGAGAGACCACCCCTGATCGAGAAGTTTGGTTCCAGTGCCAATGCTGTGTGTGGAGGTGAGACCGACTATATCTAGTTGATACCTTTCCACCTCTTCCACCAGCTCTGGCTCCTTCCTCCCAGTGACGTGACATTCCACGTCCCAATAGCCGGTATCCATTGCTAAGGTCCAGTCTGTCTCCCTGCCATACTGGCATCGCACCCGCCCCTCACCATTTGTCCTGCGGATGGTGCGCCCACAGGACTGTATCTGGTGTAGGCCAATCAGTTTCAAAGACAATGCATATATTCAGAGCATGTGTGTTTGCATGTTTTACCACAAGCAAGTGTGGTTAATGCAGACTTTCTTGTGATATACGTCTATTTGGTATTTTAATATCTTAACACCTGTATTAAATTTTGATTTAAAGCTTTCGTGACTGCAGGGATTCATATTATTGGTTCTTTCGGTAAAGTCACGTAGAAGGGAAACAATAAAATAATTAAAATATAAAACAATAAAATTCTCACGACGTTTTGACTGCAACACAAGCAATCATCATCAGGTGTGAAATCCACAGCAAGAAATTTTGAAAAAAATGGAACTTTTTCTTGCTGTGGATTTCACACCTGATGATGATTGCTTGTGTTTTTTTATAATTTTGATACCGGAAAAAAGGATCGCATAGATAATAATAATAATTTAGTGCATTTGGTGTTCTCGTCATTCGTAAAGCACAAGGCTATCACGAAGCAAGGTGCTGTGAAAACAACGCCTTCGTGATAGTCTCGTGCTATTGGAATGTAACATGGCGAGAGTCTATTGATTATTGATATAGCGGGTGGCAAGGTGGTGTTGCAGCAGTAACCCTTGTGGCTCACAGCAAGAAATGTCTATATTCAATTCCCGATGGGGGCACCTTTCTGCGAGGCGTTGTATGTTTTCTCCTCCTACTCTGCATGGGTTTCCTCCAGGTTCTCCGGTTTCCTCCGATAACAAACAAAAAACTGTATTGACCAAACATCCCAATGCTGAAACATTACCTGAATATTACTAAGTTGGGAACACATACAACAGCAACATCGCTCCCCTAATGTGAAAATGAGTCTTGAGACTCCAGTGTAGCATTTCTGGGTAAAACGCCAAATAAAATATCATTCATGTAATAGGAAGAGTTGGGATTGATTTGTAAATGCAGCAGAGTTCGAAGTGTCAAGTTGATTTGGTGTAACCAGGGTGAGTGGAACTCAAGAGATCAAGTTAGAGTCTCATTTGCAAGAGTACCCCAGGGTCATTCCATACAAATCAACATTGCTTCCGACTTCAAAAGCCTGGCAGTACCTTCCTGAAAAAGAGTCTTCAGATTCGGTGAGACTTTTCTGGGTGAACAAGCGGAATGATAACAATAGCAATGGATCATGGGACCTCCTTTGCCAGTACCAAAATATACCAATAGGGTTTTTCCCCTTTTTTTTCTGGCAACAAAACTGACACCTTTTGCAAGGAATCATGTCTACATTAACCGCAATACTTGCAGTCAAATGCAAACAAAAACACAATACTCTGGTAATTTATGCATTGTCTTTAAAACTGGTTGGTCCACACCAGAGACAGCTTTCTTTGGAGCCTCGTCTCATATGGTGTTCGACCAGATGACGCC
>CM025612.2:21713050-21779791 GCA_014621495.2 Entosphenus tridentatus
AAAGACAATGCATAAATTACCAGAGTATTGTGTTTTTGTTTGCATTTGACTGCAAGTATTGCGGTTAATGTAGACATGATTCCTTGCAAAAGGTGTCAGTTTTGTTGCCAGAAAAAAAAGGGGAAAAACCCTATTGGAATAGCAATGGAGTTCTGAAGTGCCGTGTGTGCAGCAGAGTGCGGTTCAAAGTGTCTCTCTGTCTCTCGGTCTCCCTTCAGGGGCCCAGCAGGAGCACCAAGCCTTGATCCCCTCTCCATACATGGACTGTGATGGCTGCTGTCTGCATGGGAGCGCTCGCCACTTATCCAGGTGCCACAGTGATGGATCTTCTTGTACGTGTGTCTGTGTCACTGGTTGGCATTCTCCGTGAACTTCACTCTTGGATTCTTCCACCCACGTTGAGGACTTGGTCCACCAGACTCACCGTTTCCTGTTGTCCACACACACACTGTGTTCAATTGCCACACTGCAGGTCACAATAACACACACACACTCACCCACTCACAATGCTACAGGTTACAACAACACACTCATTCACTCAATCACCGACGAACCCAGTCAACCACTCAATCACTCAAAAGCCACTCACCCCTCACCCACTCACCACACTACAGGATACAACACACTTGCTCATTCACTCACCCTCCTCACACCAACTCACCCAGTGAACTACTCACTTAATCAAGAGCCACTCACCCCCTAACAACACTGAAGGTCACACCATTTTTCTTTCTGCTTCTTCACTCGCACGGCTGGCCTTTGGAATCCCCTCCTTCCCATCGCCTCTTTCCCCAAGCTCTCACAATAACCTTGCTCAATTCAAGAAACTCATTAACTCTTATCTGTTCCAATGGTAATGCATGCAGTGTAACGCGGGGACACAGATTAACAGACAGAGATAAATATGCACAGACATGGCACCCTTTTAAAGTTTATTTCTCCTCAAATTGAGAAAATGTTAATTTGCAGTGCTAGCTTCCAACATTACTAAATTTGGAACACAGAGCAATCATCGCTCCTCCCTACTGGCAGACTAACTCCCGTTTGCAGGCCAGGTGCTGAGTCACCTTATACATCACAAGGACGGCTATTCCTGGGAGTGCCCGTTAAAATGTTAGAGATGCGGTGTAATTCAGCGGTCCCCAACCTTTTTGGCACCAGGGACCGGTTTCATAGAAGACAATTTTTTCACAGACCGGGGGGGGGAGGGGGGGGGTTCATCATTGGGTCTTTCCCCCTTTTCAAAGAAGCTCTCCAGCAACGTTTGTTTTTTACTAATTTTGGCCAGGGTTAGCTTGTGGGCTTACCAAAACTGTGACTGAGACAATCAGACAAGTTGCGCAGTGCGGGAAAGAGGCGCGGACGGAAGTGGTATATAAAATAATGGACGGCCACGCACGGACTCACAGCTCACCTCCTGCTGTGTGGCCCGGTTCCTAACAGGCCACGGACCGGTACCGGTGTAAGTCGCATATCGCATGTAAAGTCCTCTGAGATGGCCAGGTATAAAAGAGGGTGGCTATATTAAAAAAAAATTCAGTCGCTACAAACACACATTCGAACTGGTGTTGGCCAAACATCGCAATGCTGAAAACTGATCTGCAAATTACATTAATTCCTTGTTTAACGTGGTAGATGTGTTCCTGAAAAGTACCGCATTAAGTGAAAACCGCGTAGTAAAAACAATTTTACCATAAATAATCTACAAATAAAGTTTGGCGAGATACGATGTACGCATAATCAGTTAGATGGTGGGACTGATAACTCGGGGTACGGTGCCACGTTACTGTATCATTCCTTGTACTGTATCACTCCACTCAGCCATGTAGTTCAAGAAAATAGTTTGTCGTCAACCGCTCAGAAACTGTGTTATAACAGTGTGTGTCCTGCGTTATAACAGGACGCATTCCGCGTTATAATGGGCACTTTCCAGGTTGCGCGAAAAGTGTTTCCCGAATGGAAGAACCGCGTTACAGTGAAAACGAGTCGCGGTGTGAACCCCGCACATTAAGCGAGGACTCTTCGTACTCAATTAGCATTACACACAGTAGAAGCAACAACATCGCTCCCCTCCTCTATGACAAAAACTTGGCAGGACCCTCCTGCCAAAGGGGAGTCTTGAAGCTCTCCTGTGTAATGACATGAGATGGTAATCAATCGTGACAATGACGACGGCGTATATTACGGTTGAGCGTGAGACACCCCCCACGGCCCCTTCCCCTCCCTCCAGGGTGTCGTCATGTGTGTCTTTAGACGGCGATGGACGCCGCCAAGGCCGGCGGCGTGGGCACGGGCGTGCCTGCACATGCGCGCTGTGCGCTGGCGACCATGGCGACCCCGACAAGGCCCTGCTGGACTACATCAGCAAGCTGGATGATATCCAGTTGAGGCTGGGCCAGCACTACGCAGGTTGCTGGTCTCCCGCAAATCGTCTTTTAGTTTACACAAACACAGTTCGACTGAGACCCATGCTGTCCCTCCTGCCTGATGCCGAGAGGCTGGTGCATGCCTTCATTGCATTAAGGTTGTACGACGGCAATGCCTTGCTTGCTGGGGTTTCTAAAAGTGTTTTTGATAGACGAAAATATATTCAAAACCCACATTTTAACCCATATTCAAATCACGTGACTAGGTCACTCCGATTATTTCCTCCCTGCACTTGCTCTGTCTGTAAAGTACAGAGTCCACTTTAAGCTTCGTCTTCACCTCATGTTTAAGGCCTTGAATGAGTTGGCTCCTAAATATCTCACCACTGACCTGCTTAATTTTTATATTCCACTGTGAATACTTAGATTTGCCGATTCTTGTGTAAACTAATGATAATTCCATGAAGACCAGATTTAGTTTTGTGGGAGACAAAGGCTTTTTGCAGCCAGGCTCCGCGATCATGGAATTCCCTTCCTCCTCAGTCAATTTGGGAATCTGAGTCCGTTACACTTTTTAAATTGCATATTTTTACAAGCTTTCTCCATAACTTTTAAGTTTCATGCACAGTGCCTTGAAGCTTCGTGTGAATGGCGCTTTTTTAGAAAACCATGTTTATTATTATCATAACACGATAACATTTGACAGCACACATAGGTTTTTGACAGCACACATAGGTTTGTGCGGTTACACAGACCACTGGTTCAAGAGAACTGAATGTGTGCACCATATCGTTGTCATTTTGGATAACCGCCACCTCAAGGAGTTAAGGAATTGTAGTCATCCCAGCGGCAGCAGTGTAACAGAGATGCAACTGGCGACTAGCACGATATGGTCAATCGGTGTTGGCTGTTGCTATCTGCCTCTGGGAACTCCGTACATGGAGAGGGCTGTGACCTTTACACTGTGGAGTTGATGAGATGTGTAAAAAAAAGACTTGTTTATGTGGAGAGACAGATTGTTAATAATATTTTCTGCAATGCTGCATTTACTCTCTCTTGCTTTCTGTTTTCTAAATTAGCTTCTGTATGCCTAGTTTCCCTCCCGTTTAACGCGGGAGATGTGTTTCTGAGAAGTTTGACGTTAAGCGAAAAACCCTGTTCAGTGAAAACTATTTTCCAATAAATAATGTAGTCACGATAAAGTTTGGCGAGATACGATGTGCGCGCAGTGAGATGGCACGACAAATAACTGAGGATATGCCACTGAGGTTACCGTATCATTCTACATATTGTATCATTATACCGCTCGGCCGTGCAGCTCATGAAAGTAGTTCATTGTCGACCGCTCAGAAACCGCGTTATAACGGTGCGCATTCCGCATTATAACGGTGTTTGGTCTGCATTGTGCAACAAGTGTTCCCTAAATAAATAACCGTGTTATAGTGAAAATGCATTGTGTGAACACCATGTGATAAGTGAGGACTTACTGTAATTGGTGTTGACCAAATATCTGGATGCAAAAAAAACCCTGAAAATTACTTGATTGTGTTCAAACTACCGTATTGCAGATTCTTGATAGCACCCTCCTGAAAATGACTTTAGGCCTTCCTTGGTAAAGAAGCAGAATGATAAATAATGTTTGACCATTAATGTAGACCGTTCTGTGTGTTTGCCCTTAGAGCCGCTGCTGGTGCAATACAGGAGCAAGCGGATTTAGCCTGGCCTATGGACAACCCAGCACCAGCACGGGAACTCCCTTCCAGCGACGCGCCCAGCAGACCCACCTCCGGTTGACGACGCGGTGATGCCCTCCTTTGGCAACTCGGCGCAATCACCACCAGTGTGAGGAAAGTGTGAATTTGTTGTTATATGATAACTGGCGGTCTTGGAACTGTGATCAGAATGATTACCGGTTCCAAAAGTCAGAAGGCGGAAATCGTTTCCAGTAGAGCGTTAGTGATGAATGAATGGACCAATTCTCCTGCCTGAATGTACAGCCATCTGGAACGATCTTCTTTCCGATATTAGGATGCCACTGGACCTATGCACTTTGAAATCTAGATTGAAAACTAATTTCTTTAGAACTGCTTTTAGTGTTTAGTTTGTTGTCCTTCCCCCACACCTCCGCTTAGCACAGTTGCAAAAAAAGTTCAACATACATAGGAACTGCATGGCACTTGCCACTCTTGGTCTGCTATCTATGGGATCCTTTTTGTTAGGATGAAGATGATTAAACAAATAAAAGGCTTTACCCTTTCCAGCAAGAATACAGGAGGTGTTAAGATGTCCAAACACCAAATAGACACCTATGATCACAAGGCATCAAGTCTGCATTAGCCACACATTTTTTCATCATCTTGATACCGGCACAAAGGTTTCCCATAGATATAACTGCTCCACCCGAATGGTTAATGCTTTGATATTTTCAGTCTTTTCCCACATCTCCAATTCGCTTGGTTTGCTATGTATGCTGCAAAAGAAGTTCTACATATACATATGTTTTTGAGCTGTTGGCCTTTTGGCATTGTCCTCTGGTGTAACACCAATGAGACAAGTCCATAAAGGAAGCTGTCTCTGGTGTAAGCCAATCCGTTTCAAGGACAATGCATGCATGATTATCAAAATATGTTTGTTTGCATGTTTTACCACAAGCATGTGTAGTTAATTTCGACTTGATGCCTTGCAATAGGTGTCTGTGGTGTTTGGTCATCTTAAAACCTCCTGTATTATTGCCACAAAGGGTAAAGCCAATTCTTTTTTCATGATCTCGATCTCTTCTTCCTCGAAGAGGTAGGCATACCCATACTTTACCCCACTACACTCAACCTGCCGATCGACTGTTTGTTTTTAACCTACTTGTAACTGCCATGTCGGGAGGTAGGAGTTTAACCGGTGACCTCTGCAATGTAAGTCCAGGGTGTGAACCGTTATGCCACCACTGTTTTTCAGTTAAAATTGTAAACAAAAAGTTGTGTTTATTGCTAACGATTCTGCCATGCGATATTCAATGCCGTTTTGTCAAAAAGGTTGTAACTGTTAAATATCCCGTGGCGTCATCCAAAGAAAAGAGGTAATTGCCAACCACGATTACAGTTTAGAGTTTGGTTTATGCCACATTCCCTGCTCAGTGGAGCAAAATTATCTGGGAATAACACCGCCCCAGTCATCAGGTCCTGTTCTTATCTGTCACGAGATCTTGCCAGCACACTTAAAATAGTCAACAAGTCGAAGCGAGTTTATACTCAAATTAGCATTTGATGTACTGGTACTCATTTTGATTTGGATCTTTCGTGACTGCAGGAATCCATACTCTTTGGTTCTTTCGGCAAAGTTACGTAGGTAGAAAATTTATAGATCACGATGTTTCGATCGCAACACAAGCAATCGTCATCAGGTGGGACAACAGCAGTTTTTTCTTGCTGTGGTTGTTCCACCTGATGATGATTGCTTGTGTTGCGATCGAAACGTCGTGATCTATTATTTTTCTACCTACGTGACTTTACCGAAAGAACCAAAGAGTATGATACTCATCTGTTTACAGCACTGAGCCAGTGGTGGAAAGTCGTCGTTTGTATAGTAGTCAAGGACGAGTCTATTCCATAGGAAAACCATTTATTGAATCCCCACAAAGTACAAATAATTTAATCCACTCCGCAGGGATGGATGATGGGCTGAGTCAACCGGCAACCAGGATTTGAACTCACAACCTTCCTTCCGATTGCGAGCCTCACTCAACGGTGAACTGAATTGATACAACATCAACATGTGGGATAACTGAAACTGGATGGATTGATGGTGCAGAGATATGGCCCAGCCGTAACAGATTCACCACTTGTTACAGAGGTTCGTGGTTCGAATACAGCAGCTACCCTGGTTTATCACTGCGCTGTAATAACCATAATAATACCACGTGCCATCTGCTTGAGAGTGAATGTTCAAGATTTCGTGACGTCATTCGCAAGAGCAAGCCATTTTGTGGCGACATCACGGTCAAAATTTGCACATCTTAAAAATCACCTGAAATTTATTCAATTGGAATTATACATGGCAATTATCGCCACCTGCTGCGCAAACTTGAGTCACGAGACTTGGTGATGCTTTTCTTGGTAAACCAAGTGAAAACAAATACATAAATAAATATGCTGTAAAGTTACTGAAGCTGAACTATTTTTTCCCCTCAATTATGGGAGGAAACCACTTCACATTTCTTTTTACAAACCATTTTTATTATAGCTTTATTGCTGAATGGTGAACATCCGGGGTTTATTCAACACAATGAGACCTATTCGTCATGCTTGCTGTTGGCATGAGCTCATGTAACCTTATGCATTGTAACGTGTAATTGGTGGCCCGTGTAATCTCATGCAGCTCTCCATCTTCATGCCACACAGCTTCCCAGCCATTCTAACGCTACATTCGTGACTAGCATCACTGGTCACATTGGTATGCTGATGATCCATAACACAAGTGAAATCGGTGCCGCTGATAGATCGTTTTATTTGTACTTATTACTATTGACGGTTGGATCTAATTTACAAGTGATCTGTTGAAACCTGTGCACTTACTCACTTCTCACACAAAAGACCAGATGCTGTGTGATGCCGTGGGTCTGTGTGTGCAATGGAATTCATACTACTGTTGTCTTTAGGAGTCCCGCATCTCTGCCTGTGAGTTTGGAGGACTGCATTTGCAATATAGTGAGCAGCAGCATGCATGTAGCTGGCATGCACGGGTCTGTGATGATAGGGTAGGGCACGGCACATGGTACATCACAATAAAAATAAAACACGTAGTGCCTTAGTATGCGATTGCACTACAATTAACACTGAATATAATTCCAAAGCATGGAGGAGTTTAGCCGTCTCAAGACACCGATCCTGAAACCCGGTCTTAATACACCGATCCTGAAACCCGGTCTTCATACACTGAACCTGAGACCTGGTCTCAAGACAATGAATCTGATACTAATAATGTTTGTACAAAGCTAAAGAACAATACATTAACAAGGCTGTGTATTTCTGATGTGTATTACAAGTCGCTAAAACTGCTATTATGATTGTAAACTACCAAGAGCCTGAAAGTATAGCCTGATTTAAATTTAATTTGGGAGTATTTGAATGCTTTGAAGTTTACATTTTGTCCATGGCATAAATGCTGATATGCTTTCAGGGAATATGGAAACGCGTATTGTTTTATCAGTGCTTTAAGCTGCCTCCTAACCGGGTTTTTCTGTACTTTTTCCCCTGTGTGTTTTCCAAACGGGGCGTGTAACTTTGCTGTACTCTTCATGATGTTGGCTATTTGGTTTCAAATTAATAAAGCTTTGCAACTGTTTAAAACTACTTGTTGCTGAAACACTCATTGCTGCCGATGTATCCTCCAGGTTGGATTACTGCAAGTCTGTTTTATATGGTCTCTCAAATTATCTTTTTCAACAGATGCAGGTGGTCCAAAATGCAACAGTGTTGACTCTTGCCCACAAACATTAACATATCACCCCATTTTATATTCCCTTAATTGACTCCCCCCCCCCTTCCCACCAGCCCCATTAGTTTACGAATTGGGTTTAAGATTGCACTCTAAGATAACCCATATGCTTACACAGAGAGACCCAAAAACTCACAGAGACACATTGAGGCACACAGAGACCCATAGACTCGCACAGAAACCCATAGACACAGAGACAATTTGAATGGACACCCCATTCAGAATACTTTGTTCATCCAGTATGGAGCTGCTCATTCAGAGCCTCAAGTTAAATGCAAGATGGTGGGGTCGGCGTTCCTTCATGTCGGCAGCTGGAATGCACTCCCGCTCCATATACGTCAAATACATTTCCACTATTTAAGTCCCATTTAAAAAAGGCCTTTAAATTAGTTGACCATGGTTTGGATGTGATATTTTTTTATATTTTATTTCTGTTGTCTTTTACAGCGTTGTAATATGCGATTTTGCGTGAACGACGCGATACGCAAAATTATAATTTTATAGCGTTTTGCGTAGTAGGCCGCTGTACGTGAGCTGTATCGTTCAGTTTCGTTCCGACAAACGGGGCACTACTTTTTCTTTTGCTCAATATGTTCAACGTTAATAAAAGGTATCCAAGCAAAAACTTATCCACGCATTATCCTGCAGTTAATGAGAAAAGTGTATTCTTAGGTTTTTTCGGTAAAGTCACGTAGGTAAAAAATTAAAATTAATAAAAGTAAAATAAAAATAAAAATCACGACGTTTCGGAGGCAACACAAGCTTCCGTCTTCAGGTGGAACCGTCACAGCCCGACAGCTGTATCAAGTAAATGAGAGATTACAAGAGATACCACTCCGTATATATAATAGTTGAGGGGGGAAGGGCCAGGAACGGCACACTTTTTATTAATATAGTAAGGTGAGGCTTAAGACTAAGAATAGACTGCATAACAAATGACTGACCCTTTGTTATGGAGAGGTGCGGTTTGTGACTACGCCTAGCCTACGTAACAAATGCTGCAAATGAGACCGAGCCTCTGCCATGTAGATGGTAATAGGCTACATAACAAAAGACTGAGCCTTTATTATGGAGAGGTTCGGTTTGTGACTAAGCCTGGCCTATATAACAAAAGTGTGAAAAAAGAAAGCTAACCCTGGTAAAACAGAACTGGCTGTCTATCAGTAACCTGTAATAGTTGTCTGTCAATAAGTGTAGTTAAATCTTTTTTGCATGGTTAATCACATCTTTCCAATGATTACTCAGTTTGTAACCATCATCACGGTTTAAATTATGTCTGTGTTTGTATATTTGTATGGCTTCGTGTACAAACCTTTGATGGTAGCCAGGAGGTTTGCAGAGCACCTTGGTCTCGGAAAAGACAATTTCATGAGAGCCCACAGAGTTGTAGCAATCATCGGCAACGGCCTAAGAATCAGTTCTGCCGTGTTTCAGATCTGACTTGTGCTCACGGACACGATCAGAAACGTGACGTTTCGTTTCTCCAATGTAGCAATCACCACAACTGCAACTCAGTTTGTAGACTCCAGGATACTGTAAGTCAGGAACGACATCCTTCACAGATGGAATCAGATCACGGATTTTATGCATTGTACTGAATCGGACTTGGATCTTATGTTTGTTTAGAATTTTGGAGATATTTTTGGTCACGCCTGCTATGTATGGTAACGTGATAGTTTTGGTCGGAGTTTCATGTGGCTGTTTCTGTATGGTGGGAGAAACAGCTTGGCGGATGGTGCGGTCAGAGTATCCGTTCATCCTGAGGGCCCGATGTACATGTCTTAATTCACCGGCCAGGTGGTGTTGGTCAGAAATGCCATGAGCTCTGTGGTATAGCGTTTTGATGAGAGAATTATTTTGAGATGGGTGGTGGTGGGAATCCGGTTTCAAGTAGGAATTTGTGTGGGTGGCTTTCCTGTAGACAGAATGTCCCAAGGATCCGTCAGGTCTCCTCTCAAACAGAATATCCAAGAATGGTAAAATAGTGTAATTTATTGGCGCACTATATTGACTGCGTATTGAGACATATAAAACTGTTGAGCTAGATTTTCAACCAATCAGCATCGAAAATGTAAGTAGGTCAGAGCCAAAATCAAGCCAATAGCACTACACACATGGAAACATGGAGGAGGACGTAAGCTGCGCAGCTTCATCTGATAGCGGCGATCAAGCTCGATTAACACCCGTAAAGTGTATTCTTCATGTCGGAAAAGATGGTGGGAAAGGTCCGCAGCCCTTTACTGAAGTCCGATGGAAAAAAATCAAGCAATGTGCGAAGGAATGGCTTAAAACGTCGGACACTACGGAGCTAGCTATTGCTAATAAACATGTTGCCCTCCTGGACAAACCGGTTTCTGATGTCCCAACAAACTACGGGTTTCACCCGGCCTGCTATCGGCGTTTTATAGACAAAAAACGCTTGACTTGTGCACTAAAGCCTCAAGATAAGACTGAACGGTTGAAAAGACTTGTAACCCCGGTTGAAAGCTCTGAAACAGTTTCGCCAAAGAGGCTGCGTTCCAAGTACAGCTTGATGAAGGTTACCCCTACCACAACAACCACTTCTTCAAAGCCATCAACAAGCCAGCACGTTCTGCCTAAATTGTGCATAATTTGCAAAATGTTTGATCGGTTTATTACAATCAACAGAAAGCGCCAGCTTGACAAGTTGGTGCAGTCTGAGACAGAAAATGCAGGTATGTTTACTCACTTGAATTGAATGTTATGCAAGTTAATATATTGCCAACTGGGTTTATATTTTATTCTTCATATCTTTAATATAGGACTTCTTCGTGAGGCAGCTCAAATGAAATCAGATGAGAGCATTCTGACACACATTCGTGGGAAAGACTGCATTGCAATCGAGGTCCGATACCACAAATCCTGCTATCGAGATTACACAAGATTTATCAGCAAAACTGAAAAAACAGATAGGTAGGTACAAAAAATTTTTGTTCACAAATCTGTGGGGTCACTCCAATTACATTTACATATTGCGTGTGAATGCAATGTAATTCCATAATCAAATTATTTCTCTATAGAAGGTAGGGCTTTACATATACATGTCCTATCTAATGCTCTTGGTGCCCTTCAGATTTTTCTATACATACAAAAGGACCAAGACTATTTAAAATTAAATTTTAGTGACATCTGATATTCCAATTTAATTAATTAATTGTTTATTTGGTCGTGACAATGCATGTTAATTAATCTCTTACCCCCTGCCTGAACCGAGTGCATTTTTTCCATTTTGGCTTTACCCAAATCTAAAATCTTCTCAACTGGAGAGCAACAGTGTAATGCCTCAAAAAACATAGAAACCAAGGCACTCTCAGCGTAATGCCTCATTTGAAAGCTATGACCTACTAAAGTGATAGTAACTTTGTTGTCACATTGTTGCCGCTTTTTTGTCACATTTTTGTTGCGTTTTCGTCACGTTTTTGTGTCACTTTTTTGTGGCTTTTTGTCATGTTTTTTTGTTGCTTTTTCATTGCTTATTTTCATTGCTTTTTTGTCATGTTTTCGCCTTGTTGTTGTCACTTTTTTTCTGCGTTTTCATCCTGTTTTTCGTCGTTATTTTGATGCTTTTTTAAGCTTTTATGTTTTGGGTTGCCAAACTGAAGAAAATGTGCTCGGTTCAGGTGGGGGTTAAGAGGTTAACATACATCAGACTCATGCATGTAAACACGCCACACGGATTGTATTCATGGACTAATTTGCATCTGTTTACCCGCACTCACACTCTAAAACACACAAACTCATTCATCCTGACATATTGTACATGTTTTCATTTGCCTATCAGAGAATAGTTGCTTTGCAGGTGACTCATTATGACTTTCTGTTTTCCTATTTCAGAGCACGTTACTCAAATGTCCTGCAGTATCAGAGAGGCTACAAAGCATTCTGCAAAACTGATTGAGGATCCCTAATCGAGAAGCAAAAAATTCTCCGGATGACGAGGCCTGTGCAGTTGTTTTGTAAGGCTATAAAAGAAGGAGAAGGATATGACGTTAGATCATACAGGTAATAATTATACAATTGTAAAGTTTGTGTTCCCACATAAATGTTGGCTATAAAAACCCAAGTTAGAACAGTGATTTGTTTTCTGTGAAATTATGAATTGTATTGTTTTCTTCTATGACAAATATTTCTTATACCTCGTATCTCGTGCTCCTGGTTAAATGTGAAATTGAAAAATATTTTATTCACCCACAATTAAGTCACTAAAAAGGTATCTTTATTTTACAGGTCCGATCTGCTGAAGCGTTTCCTACAGCGAGATTATCCATAACTACTCTTCCATAAACCTGTGAGACGGAATCTCAGCGAGATGGTGTTTTGTGAAGGACTGTCAGCTACAGACTTTATGGAGCCAATGTCGACCTCAAGTACTGAGACTGAAAAAGATAGTGACAGTGCAGAAGATATCGGTAAACTCTCTCGTGACACTGCACCTTACACAACACATGAGGTCTACAGTTCAGACAGAAAGCATACTTTGTTCTCTGCTGGCATCATAGTGCAACAAGCTATGCGAGGTACTTCTGGTATGACAATGCCATGGCCACCACTGTCAACAGATCTGAATATTGATGCAGCAGATACCATGGTACCTGTGGAGCTGTACAATCTGATTGCCTGGTGTACTGGATCATCAGATGAACCTATGTTTGATAAGAAAGTATAGTTGCCTGAGGATACCAACAGGAGATTACTGTCCATCTGCCAAGACATAGTATACCTGGCATCAAGTGGTAAAAAGCCTACACCTAAATCCCTTGCATTAGGACTGACCGTTAACCGGCTCTTCCCAATTGTTAGATATTCTGAGCAGACTTGGACACTGCATATCAACATCAAGTACCATTGGTTTTGAGACAGCCTTAGCCGAATATCAGCTGGCTACCGGAACAGATATACCAAAGTGTATGTCAAAGCAGCATCCAACCGTTTTGGTGTGGGATAACATTGACTTTGGGGAGGAGACCCTGTCTGGACGAGGTACTACCCACCACACCAATGGTATAATGGTTCAGAGTAAAATGAAAAGCGAAGACCATAGGAGGACTGTGTTCATCAGAAAAGGTGTAAGGACACTGCAACCACGAAAGAGTGTTCTGGACCTATACATTCATACCAAGAGACAGGGCCCTCAAGAGATAAATGTTCCTCTGCTGGAGTATAATACTGTCCCATCTATGGAGCTGGCACACAAAACTGATACAATCTATGTGCTGCTAAAATATAGCTGTCATGCAGTATCAGACACTTCTCTTCCAGGATGGACTGGGTTTAATTGTTCTACTCAGACTAGCTCACTGCCAAAATCTGCTCTCTACTATCTACCAGTTATAGAGGCTTCCCCTACAGAAATGACCACTGTAAACACGATACTCACTAGAAGTGTGGAAATTGCTGATCGACTAGAGTTGGAGAGTATTGTCACTGTGTATGACCAGGCTATATACGCTAAAGCGCAGCAAATAAGGTGGAAAGACCAAAATCTGATGCAGCGTATCATCCCAAGACTAGGTGAGTTCCACACAGCCATGTCCTTTATGGCAGTGATAGGCAAACGTTTCAAAGAAGCAGGACTACAGGATATGCTGATTGAATCAAATGTGGTAGCTGTTGGTTCAATAAATGGAGTCAGTAGACATCACTACAACCGTAGCATTCGTGCACACAAACTCCTATTTGAGGCAATACATATCTTGCGGTTGAGGTCATTTCTTCAGTCCCTTCCTGAGCAACAGCACACTCGTTACATATCAGCCATGGAAGATCTAGTACGAGAGTACAAGTCTGAGGCAGGATTTTCATCTAACTCAGTGTCTGACATATTATCAGATATGCTGTCCTGCTATGATATATATGTACATGAGATGAACTCTGTTAATCCCAGCTTTGGACTTTGGAGCTCATACATTGAAATGGTTCAACTGTTACTGAGTTTCATTAGAGCAACCAGAGACTCTGACTGGAGCCTTCACTTAGCAACAGTGAGACGTATGCTGGCATGGTATTTTGCATATGACCGCCAAAATTATGCAAGGTACCTATCAGCATATTGGGTCGAGATGATCAATCTTCCAAAGACTCATCCACACTGCTATGAAGAAGTTACTGCAAAAGGAAATTGGACAGTACAGCGTAAGGATGCTAACAGGTTCTCATCCATAGCTTGTGACCAAGCAATAGAACAAACCTGCAACCGTGATTCAAAGACCAAAGGCGGCATAACTGGGATAACATTGAACAGAGGTGCCGTCCAGCGATGGATACTGTCTCATCCTGAACGTTCTGCAATCACAAGGCAGTGTGAAATGATGGCTGAAATGCAACATGAAGAGAGGGGTCATAAAGAGTTGGATGCAACAAGAATTGCAAAAGACAATGCTGCTGTTATATCTTTGGTTTCAGCGGTTGAGTCTATGATCAATCCCTTACTGCCTCGTGAAGATCTTGTATGTATTAGCTCTGGTGTTGTTGCTACAAAGTCTGTCAGAAATGACATACAAAGTGCTTGTGATAAAGGTGAAACAGCTCTGAAAATTTTCATCCAAGATCGAGTCCAGTCATCAAAAACAGACTTCTTTTCTCCAATAAAGTCCTTGAAGCTCACTACGTTTGGGGATCAAATGAAGAAATCATCCAAGACAAAAGATGGAAATCAAGTCATTCTAAAAAATGACAGGAGACTCTTTGCACGACTGTTAGTGCTAAGTTAATCCCGGTCTGTAAACTTGAAAGAGATTCTGACATATTCACTTGGCAATATCTCATTCCCGCTAGCAAGCACTGATGGTTCATTAGCCAAAACAAATAAGGCTGCTCTTCTAGCTTGTTTAGAATCAAAGAACAAGGACTTTCATGTGAACAAGACTGTTGGTGATAATGGTGCCCTACTGATAGATGGCATGGCATTGATCAGGAGTCTCAAGAATATA
Organism: Entosphenus tridentatus; assembly: GCA_014621495.2. NCBI lineage: Eukaryota > Metazoa > Chordata > Hyperoartia > Petromyzontiformes > Petromyzontidae > Entosphenus > Entosphenus tridentatus. Next base: position 21,727,854 of record CM025612.2, read on the forward strand.
CCAGACACATTCGGTGAGCTTACTGATGATCTTCTTCAACTTATGATTAAGATGGGTAGAAAGTTCAGTTGTCCAAGGATCGATTTTGTCATTGATCGCTACCCGGCAGTGAGCATCAAAAATGCTGAACGATCAAGATGTGCTGTTGCTGGACAACAATTACTGCAAATATACAGCATCAAGCAGAAGACTCCAAGTCAGTGGACCAAGTTTCTAGCCAGTGGTGAAAATAAAGAAGCCTTGACAGACTTTCTCTTTGAGACATGGAGAACTGTGCCTTTACAAGCAGCTGGAAAAGACATTGCTATCTTTGTGGCACACAGAAATGTATGTCATTAACTCACTCTTAAAGATGGCATTATGTCTGTCAAAGAGGTAGAATCTTTGACTTGTGACCATGAAGACGCTGACACGAGGCTCCTACTTCATGCAAAACATGCCTGGAGTGAACTTTATAATAAGATAATCATCCAGAGTCCTGACACTGATGTTGCTATCATTTCACTTTTAATAATGGCTAAGTCTCCCTCAGCAAAGATGTACTTTCTGACAGGAACAAAAGACAGGCAAAGAATGTTAGATCTCCAGGCTATTGGTTCTGCTTTGGGTCCTTCACTAACAGAGGCACTGATAGGACTACACACATTCACTGGCTGTGACTCAACTAGTTCCTTTTATGGGAAAGGAAAAGAGAAACCACTAAATATAGTGTCTGGAAATGCAGAGTACATCAGTGCATTTGTTGCTCTTGTGAGGCAATTTGAAATGGACAGCACCACATTTGTGACCATAGAACGTTTTGTGTGTGAGCTGTATGGAGAAAAGGTATCAGATGTTAATTTGGCCAGATACAATAGGTTCTGTGTCCAGGCCTCTTCCGAACAGGCATTGCCTCCAACAAAAGATGCACTTACAGAGCGCTTCAAGCGTGCTAACTACCAAGCTGCAATCCACAGGAGAGCATTGGATCCTTTTATAAATGCTCCCAGTCCAGACGGCTTTGGATGGATTGTCAAGGATGGTGATCTCATCATATCATGGATGACTAAAGATCCAGCTCCTCAACAGATTTTGGGGTCACTCCACTGTGGGTGTAAGTCTGGTACCTGTACAGGTGGAAGGTGCTCATGCCACAAGGCTGACCTGGCCTGCACTGACCTATGTAAATGTGTTCATTGTGACAATGTGAGATTAACTGAGGATATTGTTTCATGTGAATCTGATAGTGAGGACAGTGATCTTGATATTTAGTGATGTGTATATGATAATAAAATTAATATAGGACATATATTAAATATAAATCAATCAAAATTAAATCTTGTTTACAATAATAATTCCTGTGAATATGTACATGTAGTGCAGTTACTGCTCGTGTATGTGAATTGACAATTCACCATTAAATGTGTTATTTTGAAAAGTGTTTTTTTTATATATTATATTTTGGCTTAATTCTATTTGTTATTCAGATTTTACCTCAAATATTACCTTTGAATTGGAACAACATAATGAGAAGTAATTGGGATGTTAATGCTACAGTAGAAGTTTTCTTGATAATGTTTACTGTGCATAAATAGCAACTTCAGGTATATCACACATTTCAAACTGGTTTATTTTGTACTTCAAGTGGTAATTCTGCATTTTTGGGTTTATATGATAAACAGGTTTGAAAGTGCAAAATTCCCTATGGTTTCCCTTTTTTTCAAACTGGGCACCTTTAGCATCATTTTTCTCAAAAACTGCAAGGTTGTGTGCGGATAACTTTTTCCTAAGGAATCTCTATATATTTCTGATGTTAAATATTAAATTAGTAGGTAGTGCCCCACTTGGTGGAACGAACCCCTATTTCTAGGCCTCTTTTAGGCTACCGACAGCGGCCTATAGGAGGGAGGAAGGGGTTCGAGAAACTGTCTGGAAAGTTCCAGAAAAGATCCACGTAGGCAGAGGGTAGAGAAGGGGCGTTTATGGCCTGTGGCCGGAGGAACGCCAATGGAGACCTCACCCTGAGATCGCCGCGTGTAGACTTCCTTTCAAAGACAAAGATCCCCTGTATATCCTTAACAGACTGTTGTAGCTAGTGCTCTTAGTGAGCACCTAATGAAAGCCAACAAGGCACACGAGGAGTGGGTGGCCACCACCATGCCCGGCCTACTTTTTTTTTCCCTAGTGGTGGTGTTTACATATTACACCATGTATACATTTAAAAGGGACAGCCTACGCCTTTAAAGCGAGCTCTCAATTGTTAGGAGACCGGTCGCAGATGCAATGGAGACATTTCTAACAAAGTCGAACAATCGAATGGCAACGAGGCGTCTTTGGCATCGCATGTGAAAGGACTGCAGCCGATCAAAATCGGCTTGGAGCAATGTCCAGGCCTCTATACTTAGACCGCTATGGACGGTAGCTTCTGCTCTTAGGGATTTATTTTTTTCTGCAGATTCTATCTCCTTCACCCTCCACAAACTTTCTCCCCTTTGGGATGACCCGTCCGTCAGAATTGGAGGAATTGGGATCACATGGCCACTGGAGGGCAGCTCACATTCACTAAATCGGAGACCTGACCAAAGATGGAAACTTTAAATCACTCTAACATATGCAATCCCAACACGACCTTCCAAACTACCACTTCCATTTTTTCCAGATTGGAGAGACTGTCACTATAGCCCCAAACAATAATTTCTCCAACTTACATCCACTGGTTAACTGGCTTACAGCAGGCGATGATTAATACAAAATAGCATAAGCGTTATCGGGTCCATTGCCTTGAAAAAGACCAGCCCAGACTAAAAACTAAAAAGCGATGGGAAATACCACCGGGGCAACCCATCCCTCCCAGAAATGGGCGCAGTTATGGCGGGTCCCTTCTGCAGGTCCCAGATTGGTCCCGCTTAAAACCATTCCATTTAAGTGTATGCATGGAATATACCATACCAGTGAGAGGATGATGAAGTTTTATTATACTTCTCCAGACTGCTCTAGGTGCCCAGAAGACACCACCCAGACTTAGCTGCACGCCTTCTGGTCATGCATGGATATTGTGGAATTTAGTTAGACATTTCCACTTCAATAGAATAAATGCCACAAATGTTTTACCCACGATCGACTCCTCCCTATGGTGCCTGAAACCCCTGAACATTTCAAAGCCGCAGTATGTCTTAATTCATGCATTTAATATCTCAGCCCCAAAAAAAATATTCTGAGCAAATGGGAAAACATTGACACCATTCGTTTGATGTTCTGGCAGCAATGGGAGTCCCTCAGATATACATTTTTAAATTTTGAATTTCAGGCAATATGGGGGCCCTTCTCGAACATCGTGCTTAACCCAGTCCCCTACCGAAATTTTTCCGGTCCAGGGCAAGATCCAGGAAAATCTGGCAGGAATGAACAACAGAAAAACTCACAAGCGCACACTACAACCCCTTCCCTCCCATGCTGTGGCCAGCTTTCGAGAAAGGGTTTTGTTCCCCCCCCTCTCCCTAGTAAAAATCAATGCAGTCCCTTATAAGTAGATATAGCCCAGAGGGACACCATTCAAATATCATTCCTACCACCCCCACATACGCATACAAGTGTAATGTCATACAGTGAGGGAAAAAAGTATTTGATCCCCTGCTGATTTTGTACGTTTGCCCACTGACAAAGAAATTATCAGTCTATAATTTTTATGGTAGGTTTATTTGAACAGTGAGAGACAGAATAACAAAAAAAAATCCAGAAAAACGCATGTCAAAAATGCTATGAATTGATTTGCATTTTAATGAGGGAAATAAGTATTTGACCCCCTCTCAATCAGAAAGATTTCTGGCTCCCAGGTGTCTTTTATACAGGTAACGAGCGGAGATTATGAGCACACTTAAAGGGAGCGCTCCTAATCTCAGCTTGTTACCTGTATAAAAGACACCTGTTCACAGAAGCAATCAATCAATCAGATTCCAAACTCTCCACCATGACAAAGCCAAAGAGCTCTCCAAGGATGTCAGGGACAAGATTGTAGACCTACACAAGGCTGGAATGGGCTACAAGACCATCGCCAAGCAGCTTGGTCAGAAGGTGACAACAGTTGGTGCGATTATTCGCAAATGGAAGAAACACAAAAGAACTGTCAATTTCCCTTGGCCTGGGGCTCCATGCAAGATCTCACCTCGTGGAGTTGCAATGATCATGATAACGGTGAGGAATCAGCCCAACACTATACGGGAGGATCTTGTCAATGATCTCAAGGCAGCTGGGACCATAGTCACCAAGAAAACAGTTGGTAGCACACTACGCCGTGAAGGACTGAAATCCTGCAGCGCCCGCAAGGTCCCCCTGCTCAAGAAAGCACATATACATGCCCGTCTGAAGTTTTCCAATGAACATCTTAATGATTCAGAGGACAACTGGGTGAAAGTGTTGTGGTCAGATGAGACCAAAATGGAGCTCTTTGGCATCAACTCAACTCGCTGTGTTTGGAGGAGGAGTAATGCTGCCTATGACCCCAAGAACATCATCCCCACCGTCAAACATGTAGGTGGAAACATTATGCTTTGGGGGTGTTTTTCTGCTAAGGGGACAGGACAACTTCACCGCATCAAAGCGACGATGGACGGGGCCATGTACCGTCAAATCTTGGGTGAGAACCTCCTTCCCTCAGCCAGGGCATTGAAAAAGGGTCATGGATGGGTATTCCAGCATGACAATGACCCAAAACACACGGCCAAGGCAACAAAGGAGTGGCTCAAGAAGAAGCACATTAAGGTCCTGGAGTGGCCTAGCCAGTCGCCAGACCTTAATCCCATTGGAAATCTGTGGAGGGAGCTGAAGGTTCGAGTTGCCAAACGTCAGCCTCGAAACCTTAATGACTTGGAGAAGATCTGCAAAGAGTGGGACAAAATCCCTCCTGAGATGTGTGCAAACCTGGTGGCCAACTACAAGAAACGTCTGACATCTGTGATTGCCAACAAGGGTTTTGCCACCAAGTACTACGTCATGTTTTGCAGAGAGGTCAAATACTTATTTCCCTCATTAAAATGCAAATCAATTTATAACATTTTTGATATGCGTTTTTCTGGATTTTGTTGTTGTTATTCTGTCTCTCACTGTTCAAATAAACCTACCATTAAAATTATAGACTGGTCATTTCTTTGTCAGTGGGCAAATGTACAAAATCAGCAGGGGATCAAATACTTTTTTCCCTCACTGTAGGTCTCTTCTCTCTCGGCGAGGCTTGTGTGTGTGCGGGTGGCGTGCACTCACTCAGTCGGAGACGAGGTCGTCGCAGGGGGGCATCTTCCTTTATTACTTTCCACCGCCACCAACTCCGGCCCCCTCTCTCTCACGACCACGTTGCCATACGACCCGACCCAGACACGACCCTGTCCGTGTTGCACCGACGGCGTCCACTGGGATCGGGCGACGATGACAGCGATGATGAGACGAGTCCACTCGCAGAACCGGTAGCCCAGAGTTCTCGCTCACCGCTGCTTATATTTCCTTCTCGACCCCACCAGAGGGTTTCTGGGGCCTCCCCACGAGGTCTACCGCGACCCTTGCCCCAGTTCCTCCGCCCTGCCGGCACACCAGTGTATATGCTCAACGGCGTGTGCACTAAGTGTCCACCTGCAGTTGCAGCTGCTGTACAGCAGTCAGCGCTGTGTCACTACACAAGTAATCCCTTGTCAACTGCAAATTTGCCGTGAGATTTGAGTATACGCGGCTTTACTTCTGTATACCTTTCTACCAACCGTGAGCATCTCAGTTTGAGGATACGCGAATCGGAAGTCGTGCCAACTCGTGAAATCAAAATTTGGGTTGCCGCATAGCATCTGCTGTTGTCTCACAGACGCCCACGAGAAGTGTTGCTACCTTCGCGATCAGTTAGATTCAAGCTCCGTCTCATTAAATATTTGTATATTTGTTTGCGATTTGCATATTACCATTTTGTGCTAAAATATCACATACTGTACTAATATTGCGTGACGTTCAGTGATGTACTTTTTTTCTTAAATATCTATCTCCATATATATAAGGCAAAGTTGTGATTATGTGTATCTGTTCAAAATGTTTAGTGTACTTCCCGACATGCAAAAAACTTGAAATTTGCCATGTGGGTACTTTCCAGACAGCACATCATGCAAAAATTATAAAAATATACTTTCTTTTTTTTGAAGGGGGGGGGGGGCTCAATCTAGGCGAGGCCGGAGGCTCTGCATGGGACTAGGCCTCACATGGGTTGCACTGCGCCTTTTGGCGTCATCTGGTCCAACCCATGTGAGACTAGGCTCTAAGGAAAGCTGTCTCGGGTGTGGACCACTAAACTTCAAGGACAGTGCATATATTATCAGAGTTATGTTTTTTGTTTGCATTATGGCTGCAGGTATTGTGGTCTATGCAAACATGACTCCTTGTAAAAAAGGTGTCAGTTTTGTTGCCAGATAGAAGGGTATAAAAAACAATTATCAAGACTACCTTTACCCTACCTTTTACCTTACCACAATACAATCGCTCTACCCTACCTTTTACCCTTTAGCAGGTAAGGTAAGAGGTAAAAGGTAAAAAGCAACGAGCCTATCTTTACCCTACCTTTTACCCTTATCCCATACAAATTACCCGATTACAGGGAAATTACTGGGGTACAATACATGAAAAAGGTTTATGACGATAAATGCTAGGTAGAGCGCTTTATACATATAGAATACTCTCGAATCGGGCGTTGAGGCTGTCGACGACACCGTCCTCCATAACCTCCTCGTCCCAGTCGTCTTGGCAGATGGCGAGCTCATCAACAACCTGATCAAGTTCGTCATTTCCATCGTCCTCGGACGAACGACAGGCAATAAGATCCTGCGCCGCTCCAGCCCAGTTAGACGGAACCTTCAGGCAGCCGACGCCGACGTCCCGAACTCGCTGCCTGGGGCGAGCACGTTGTGCTTCTTGAGGTCGGCTTTCCACCCCGACGCGTTCGTGTGGGTGGAAAACCACTTCCCTTGCTGTACATGGGGATTACCCTCCATCCAATCGTGCGTGTGCTCCCACGGGAACGCATGCCGCTGCCTCTTTCGATTGCTGTTCGCAGCAACCCCAAAAATGTCGTTGCTGGCATCCTCAACCTCGTCCTCTAGTACCTCTACCTCAAGGACTTGGACCGTCTCCATCTGGTCCGACATCAATTATCGCAGTTTAAAATGGAGGCCACGGACTGTGCCACGGACTGTGCCAAGGAGCTTTTAGCTGTAAACAAGGTACCGTATTTACCGGGTAACTATTCTCGCTACCTTTACCCTACCGGGTAATTCTTCTGAGCTACCTTTACCCTACTTTTTACCTTACCCCTTGGCATGTCGAAACCTTTACCCTTTACCTTTACCCTTTTACCCGGTAAAGGTACCATCTCTGCTGGCTGGACAATCTAGGCGAGGCCGGAGGCTCTGCATGGGACTAGGCCTCACCACGCCACTCTGTCAGGTGAGTACTTTGTGCTATACAGTCGATACATACTGTTATAGAGTCAGCATGTACTGCTGTAGTGATAGCAGGTACCACCACAGTCGGTATTCACTGCTGTAATCATAGCAGGTACCACCACAGTCAGTATGCACTGCTGTAATCATAGCAGGTACGACCACAGTATGCATTTCTGCAGTGAAAGCAGGTACCACCACAGTATGCACTGCTGTAATCATAGCAGGTACCACCACAGTCGGGTTTCACTGCTGTAATAATAGAAGGTATCACCACAGTCAGTACGCACTGCTGTTAGATTTTTAAGAGTAGTTATGAAATATTTTTAAGACCCGGGCAATGCCGGGTACTTCCCGCTAGTTTCTTATAAATTAACGTAAATTTCAAGTATGGTCCCTAAGCTGAAGAGCAAGAGTATTGGTGATTGAAATGCCTCATTATCATCAAAGGTAAATGCTATTTTATTTATGGTTCTTTTTTAAATTAAATGTCTTAAATGTCTCTTAAATTCTCTTCATTTAGTGTGTTGTTTTCATTGGTTAATTTGAGTAAATTTAAAACATTTACACGGAATTTCATAGGTTTACTCGTCACTTCTGCCCCCTCATCCTATTTTCCCCATAAGGTCTTAAGGGTTGGCAAGGGTTACTGTACTCTCTCCTATTTCTACTGGTGTTGTAATGGGCTCCATAAAAACAATGTCCTGGATTACGTACCGAGAGTGATGGAGAGAAAAACAAGATAACACATCTATATCAACGACTCTTTGGTTCTTTCGGTAAAGTCATGTAGATTTTTTTTTTTTTATAAACACGACGTTTCGATTGCAACACAAGCAGTCGTCATCAGGTAGAGAGAGAGACAAAACACAGACACGGAGACACACAGACAGACAAGCAGAGAGACAACACAAAGACACACAGAGGGAGACACACAACATAGCCACACAGAGACCAAACATTTTAGAGAGAGAAATAGGCAGTTTGAGAAAAAAAACTTAACAAATCTTTGGAAATGTAATGCCATGCAGAGAGTCGGCTAACATACAGTTAACGCATAGCCTGGAAATTGATAAATGAGAAGTTAAGCGTGAAATTTGACAGAGACACACAGACAGCGAGAAAACAAACTTACATCCTCCCCGTAGAGGTGGTTCAAACTTGATTTGAAGCTTACATGACTGCAAGAATTACTCTTTGGTTCTTTCGGTAAAGTCACGTAGAAAGAAAATGAATTCAATAAATACGATGTTTCGATTGCAACACACGCAGTCGTCATCGGGTAGAGAGAGAAACAAAACACAGACACACAAGCAGAGAGAGACAACACAGACACAGAGACACACAACATAGACACACAGAGACCCAAAGAGTAATTCCTGCAGTCACAAAAGCTTCAAATCAAGTTTGAACCACCTCTACAGGGAGGATGTAACTTTGTTTTCTCTCTCTCTCTGTGTCTCTGTTTGTCAAATTTCACACTTAACTTCTAATTTAGCAATCTCTGTAGAACGTAATCAACCAGGCTATGCGTTCACTGTGTGTTAGCTGACTCTCTGCGTTGCATTGCATTACATTTCCAAAAATGTGTTAAGTTTGTTTTCTCAAACTGCCTATTTCTCTCTCTAAAATTTACCAGGCTCTACCAGACTTTCTGGTTGTTTCGGTAAAGTCACGTAAGTATAAAAGAAAAGAAAAAGAAGAAAAAATATATACCTACGTGACTTTACCGAAAGAACCAGAGAGTATGGATTCCTGCAGTCACGAAAGCTTCAAATCTATATTCTACCAGACTTGCTGGGTCTTTCTCTCCCCCTGCCGCCGCGGGGTGGATTTGCACACGGCTCTCTCATTGACATGCTAATTTCTCTGCTCAAGCAGACCAACCTTTCTCTCTGCCCCCCCTCTCTCTCTATTTAAGACTACGACACAGAGGCATTGGGTCTCTGTGCGTCTATGGTGTGTCTCTCTCTGTCTTTGTGTTGTCTCTCTCTGCTTGTGTCTGTGTCTCCGTGTCTGTGTTTTGTCTCTCTCTCTACCTGATGACGACTGCTTGTGTTGCAATCGAAACGTCGTATTTATTTAATTTATTTTCTTTCTACGTGACTTTACTGAAAGAACCAAAGAGTAATTACTGCAGCCACGAAAGCTTCAAATCATGTTTTATATCAACGACATTCACAAACAATACCTCGCATACGGAATGAGGCAGTACTCCCTGCAGAGACGCTCAGCAGCTCATCGAACGAATGTCAGTGTTAAGTGAGCAGAGTAGAAAATGGGGTGTAAAGATTAACTTAGCTAAGACGACAATTATGCAGACTTGAAGCAGACCGACAAACATGGAGTGAAAACAGGACTTAGAATATGCACCAACGGCTTACAAACTTTAGGAGCAAAATAGATTCAAGGGATGGAGTGTGAGATAACAGGTGCAGTGAAAAAAATGGGATACATTTTTCAAGCGACGTGATGTGAAGTTAGACCTAAAACGAAGAATAATGAATGCGTAATTTATTTTGGTATTAATAATTTATGGTAGTGAATCATACTGCCTAAAAGCAGCCACTTGCAACACTTGGATTGGTGTGAAAACGAATGACAACCATGAATATTAAGACTAATAAATCATCACACAGACAAAAAATCAGACAAACAACTAATCAAGCACAGACACACATTTGTAAATTATATTTGACTAGTTTAGTTTTCTTTTTATAAACAATGTCTGTAAAGCCCTGCTTCGGAGTGATCATCTCGTGAAAGATAAAGAAATAAGATTGGTTGATTAGGAAAATAAGGATGAAGTGGGCAGGGCATGTATTAAGGAAGGAAACGAACTGACAAAGTGAATACAGGCAGACCTCACTTAGTGCTCAAGACGTGTTCCTGGAGAAGTGAGCGCTCATTGAATCACCGCTAAAAGGGCCGTTATACCATTGTGTATATATATGGGAATGTATCACCGACAGTGTTATTTCTTTCATATAAGAAATATATGAGGCCTTCATTGGGGTATCGGTAATAGCGTGAATAATAATACATATCGTAAACATTATTTGATATATAAAAATAATTAATTACAATAACATAAGTAACTATGATGCACTGTACTCATGAGTAAATTATACGGTACTCCTCCAAGGTAGTGGTAGGAGACGAGGTTGGAGCTGCTGCGCTCCCAATCTGGGTCTTAGTGATGCCCTCAGTCTAAACGTCTGTGGTGAGGTTTATTTTAGGTGGAGCCTGAGACTATCCTGGTCTGCCTGTATACATGTGGAATCTCTCAGAAAAAAGAACACATGTTCAACCAAAGACACACACGCAGGAGGGTCTACCTGAAGAGACTTGGGCATGGCTAAAATATCAGCACAAGGGATGACAACCGAAAGAAACTAGATTGGTCTTGATGAGCTGACAAAGGATTAAGAGTGAATCAGGAGTGTGACTGCTGCTTCAGTGGCGGAACAGGGCCCAGTGGCGAGAACCAGATCCGAATTAACGTCCCCTGGTGTTATTTTCATTGTAGGTTGCATTTCCTATCATCATGGTATAAGGGCATTCCTCGATTTACAAACAGGATGCGTTTCTGAAGAACAGTGCGTAAATCGAAAAATAACTCCACATTATTTTAAAGGTTAACATTAAGGATGCATTCTATCGCAAGATTACAATAATAAAGGTGAGGGAACGTGCAATATCAACCAAGCATTCTCATTTATTGTCTTTGAACAATGTTCAGCTTTGTTACCAGGCTTATAGCTTGCCTAGATTTATTTTCTGGAGTTAGAGCTGGTGATGTTGATTTATGCTTGCTACTCATATTGAAGGTTGCTTGAAGTAAATGGCAAATAACACAATAGATTTGGACCCACGGAGCGCACGCAAACAAACATTATACAGACTGGAAAGAGGAGAACTGGTCATCTCGGGAGTACACTGATGCAGAGTGGCCAACCAGAAGCCTCTTGTTTATGTCGCGCAATTCAAATTTCGTGAAAGTAAAAATTCGTAAATCGGGAGTTGGTAAATTGAGGAATGCCTGCACTGGTGTTTCACATAGCTATCACACGGATGTATGGGCCTCAAAATGGTTGCCGTTGTAGGTTGAGTATCTCAAATTTGGCGCGGTTGTCAGTTTTTAACTTTGCCAAGCGTGGCTCGCAGGTTTGCCCAGAAGAGGACCTGCTTGCCTTGCTCCGCAGGCCACTCCAGGTAGGTCTTGCGCCCCATGAGGCGACGCAGCCGGCAGAAGCGGCTGGGCACTGAGTCGCGTGGGATGGGCTCCAACAGCACGAGCACCAGAGCATCGTCTCGGCTCTCCATTAGACGCTGCTGCGCAAAGTACAGCTCGTAGTGGCACCACTCACTCTCCACGAAACTCCGTGAGATGACAAAGAGAGTCTTGCGGCTCTGCTCGATGCAGTCAATGATGTTGTCCATGATAAAACGTCCGGGGACAAAGTCTCGCTCGTGCACGCAGAGTCGGAACGGTGGAACTGAGTGCGACTCTAGCTCAGGCATAAGCTTCTCCATTACCCAGACTGTATCGTGCTGGCTGTACGACACAAACGCATCGTAGGCTGCATTTCCGTCTGGGTCTGAGAGGAAACTCCGCCGTTTGGCTTGGAGCCAGGCCCACGTCATGTGCAAATACCAAAGCGCATCCAGGTACCAGCAGAGCCCGACCAGGAGAGCAGTGCACACGAATGTGGTAACACAAGCTATCACGATCTTCAGTGTTGTGTCACAGTAGAGTATGGGGAAGGAGACTGAAGACAGCTGTTTACCAACTTCTTTCTCTGGATTTGAGCATTGGTAGTCAGCTGGCCATCCTTCAATGCGCAATGGTGAGGAATTCTCACAGAAGGTGACAAAGTGGAGGATGTTGCACGTGCAATAGAATGGGTTTCCCCTCATGTCCAGCAGGGTGAGATTACCCAGACTGTCCAGGTCAGTTAGTTTCATACCCAGTAGTGTATTGTTGGCAAGTGTCAGCACTTTCAGGGATGGGATACCATGGGCTAGCTCCACTGGAAAAAAGTTGAGTTTATTCTTACTTAAGTACAGTTCGTGCAGATGTTTGAATTCCAACAATCTCTCGCTGACTTTTTGGATCCTATTGTTGCTGACATCGATTGAATAAAGTGACGTCGGCAGGCAGTCAAATGTCTCGTCTGTGAGAAAATTCGAGGAAGCATTAAGGACTTGGAGATTCATAGGCCATATGCATCCAGACTTTTGATCACTGTAAATCTGATTTGCAGATATATCCAACAGCGTGAGAGCAGTTAGATTTTTCACCATGGCACCAACCGCACTCAAGGAAGACATGTAATTTTTGTGCAGACGGAGTGTGTTGAGATTGTTTAACTGAATATATTCACACTGGGCAAATGCAGTATTTTCCGTGAGTAAATTATTCGATAAATCGAGAAAATGTAGGTTTTGACAGAGGAAAGTAATCTGACAAGGCATGTAAAAAAGGTTAGAATTTCTTATGGTCAAATATTTCAGATAGAATAGAAAAAAATGTAAGTTTTTCATGGTGGAAAAGCCAAAGAAGTTTGGGTTGGCTATCCCATCGACCAAGAAACTTTGTAAAGATATAACGGGAATTGGTAAGAGTGGAACCTGCCAATCACCAATGCCATCAAACCCAATTTGTTGCAGATTAAAAGAGATAATTCTTTGCGACTTCATAATATTATTGAGCATGCCAGTGATCGTATTGTCTGTGAGTTGTGAATGCGATATGTTGAAAACTTCAATTGTGCCAGGGTTTGAAATGCATTTGAAAATGTCGACATTTTGTCTGTACCCACGAAAATCAACAAACTGCACCTGTAGCTCCACACTGTTACAGGAGACATCACAGATGAGGTCAGTGAGCAGGGCAATATTTGTGCGCAAGGTCAAGGCCAGAGTCACACTCTGTAGGCTACGGAATGCCGACAGGGAGCCTGGAGTGTAGATGGTCAGGTCTCCAGTCACAATGGAGAGATGTTCCAGTTCCATTGTCTCGCTGACATTTTGGTGAATTTCAGTGACATTCAGGCCCCCAACCTTCAGATGATGCAGAGCCTTGAGAGATGTGAAGGAACCTGGAATATTGAAATAAATGTAGGAGTTGTTTCTGACGTCCAGAGACCTTACAAACTTGAGAACAGCAAAGGAGTCATCCCATGCTCCTGGTAATCTGTTATTACTCAGGTCAACGTCTTGTAATGCAGAGTTATTTGAGAAAGCCAAGGGGTCAATGCTTGATATTTGGTTGAAGGCCACATTGAGAGTTTTTAGCCATGAAAGTGCAGACAGGTGCTCTCTCTGAATGCTAGAGATCTGGTTATAGGACATGTCCAGAGAGGCTATGGTGACTGGGAGGTCTTTAGGCATATAGTGCAGGCCCAGGCGTGAGCAGTCGGCTTTGTCTCCCCTTATTAAGCAGCCGCTTGAGATGGGCGCCCCATGGCCCCAGGCAGCTCGCGTCATCAAGATGATCGTCACCAGCAAAGCCACACTCATCTCCATTGCGCTCCTCCAGCCTCCTGCCCAACACTGACACACACAAATTCTGTTTAGTTTATGTGCAGCAAATCCTTCCCTCTCGCGGGTTTAGCTATCGCAGGTTTGTGGCAACTTTATTGAGGTACAGTTCACCGCTCTCGCCCCTGTGGTTCGACCATTTGCGGTTGAACGTGAGATTCCTGTACGCGTTGTAACTGCACTTCTCGCGATGATGCTGCCGCGGACCAAGACGCGTAGCCGTCTTGTCTCTAGCTTGTCCCCCCAAGCAGCCCATCGCGGGTCCCAGGTCATGCGGTGTTCCCAGCCTCCAGTGAGGAGGCAGTGAAGTTCAGCTGCCTGCAATATGTATTTATGTTGTGTACAGTACTGTACAGGCATGTGTACAGTATTGTAAACTATGTTTTCATTCTATACATTTACCGCTGTATAACATATTAATCATGTCTTATATTCAAAATACTTCCTGTTTAATGCTTGAGTTGACATAGGGTAACATAAACAAAAGGAGGGGTTGGTGTCGTGTTACGAACCGTGAACCAAACCCCAGTTTTCCCATTTGCCTTTGAACTTGCGGATCATCGCGGATTTGCCGACTGCGGCTATTTTCAAAATCGTAACCGCAGCCGCGATGGGCAAAGCGTTGCTGTACTGTTTTGGACATTCATTATGGGAATGCAACATTTACAGTGATGTCATAAAATCCATAAACACGTCTCTGCAAAAACTGGAACAAATGTTGTAGAAGTTGGTAAGCACTTTTATAACAGTACAGCCAGTAAAAAAGAAAACTATAGAGACGTCTGCAATAAATACACTAAATATAGTAATACCCCGATTTACATATCCCCATTTACGTCGTTTCGCAAAAACGACGTCACTTTATTAATACTGTTACCTGATTTGTATTGCCTCAACCCACACTTTTGTTGCTAACAGCATCATCCCTCCTTACTCGTACCCATCACCTCGGCCTTCGCCTCCACCTACCCTGTACATGAACTATTTTGTGACACATAACGAAATATTATTTATGTACAGTACTTTGGTGATTTTATAGTGTAATGTATCTTATTGTACCGTGTATTTGTTGTTGTTAAAGTTTACTGCCATACATTAATATTGCATCCAATATTTTTTGTAATTTTATTTAAACGTTGTGGGTACATGATCCTTGAGCATCATGCCTCTTGGGCGTGTTTTAAGTGACAATGATGTATATGTGGCTAAGAGGCAGCATGAAAGTGCTAGATACCGTAGAAGTTAAATGTTATTCGGCGCTGCCGGTGAGGCGAAACGCACGCTCACGCTCCTGCGAGTGTGGAGATCGATGAGTGAGTGTGAATGTTTTTGTGTGCCTCCAACTCGCCACCTCCTACCCAGCAAGCGAAGCTAGCCCAGTACTGAAGGTGAGAACATTTGAAAAGCAAAAATGTATTTTTTATTTAGTTGTCCGGTATTTATGTGTAAGGTAGTGTTCGACTTACGAACGGGTTACATTCCTGAGACCCGTTTGTAAGTCGGAACACAATAATGCACTATTTAAATGCACATACTGTCAGTGTGATGAAATGTGTTTAAGGTTCAACAAAAACGAGAAGCATTGTTAAACTCGTAAATAACAAGAAATATTGTACATTAGCATGTAATACAGTAATATACTGTATAGCAAATAAAACATAAAATAACATAAATAGAATAACATTTTGTTTCATTTTCACTGACCTTGAGTCCTGATGCTGGCTGGCTTGTTGGAAGGGGCGTAATGAGACTCGCACTCGCGCGTGTGCACGCACACACACAACGACAATGATCTCCCGTGTAGCCATTAGAGACTTCTTGGGCAAGTGCTTTTAGAGAGCAGCGATTTTCTGTAAGTACTTTCGATTTACGTGCTGCTTTTCAGTCACGCATCCTGGGCGTAAACCAGGGTATGTCTGTATTCATTATGAATAAACTATTGGAAACTGCTATGGAAATTCACTAGAAACACCGTACACCAACAACGATCCGGGATATGACGATTCAAGAGCTGTGTTTCTCACTGTACTTGCTCGGACATCTGTCCAAAGGTCATATTCGGTCTTGAACAGGAAACCCCAAACTCAGACTAGAGATGGATTATTGAAATAAAACATCTATATATTGAACACATAATTGATAAATAACAAATAAAAGTATGTATTTTTAAAATGTATATTTGATGTTTTTTTTATTATGAACTGTTTACAGGAAAGAGCAATGTACATATTCAAAAAGACTGTTTATTATCTAAGGCAATAATGAATAATTAGAAGGAACGTATCTGGTGCTGACAACCATTCCTCCAGTTTCTCTCTGGCTTTTGTCATTTTCTGAGTAGCTTTACTGCGTGTGGTGTCTGTTCACGTTACCCTCATCTATAGCCGAGTGAGTGGCTGCTGGTCAAGGTGATTGCTTCAAGGACTTGCACAGTGAGTCCCCGCTAACCGCGGGGTTGCGTTCCTGATAATTACAATGTAAAGTGAATTCGCGTTAAGTCGGAGTGATTTTCCTGTAAGGAATGACTGTGAAGGTGTGGGGGTACCGTTCCAGCCTACAGTTCTATTATTGATTTTATTTAAGTGCACTGTTTTACATGTTTATTTTCATATGTGTTGTGTTTATATAGTATATTCTATATATCTTATGTGTGACAGTCATTTACCTAAGTATAAAGTGAGTGAGAGAGATAAAGATGCTGCCAGAACACAATACTCAGTACGGTACTACAGTGCCAGCATTTCAGTACCACAGTGCCAGTAGTGCAGTGCCAGTCCTAACTTTCAGTGTGTTCAGTAGTGTAAACATGCGCCCTCGTAGGCTTAATCTTATATAGAATTTGAGATACATTGCAAATTTAATGGATAGAAAGCAAGTTACGTTGTTAGTGCTCTATAAACATGTGTTACATCGTTGATTTAAAATTGTTTCAGTACAAATGTAAGGGTTAAAACTGAATCTGAAATGTCTAACCACAATGTATTTTGTGCTCTATAGACATTTGTACTGTATACATGATTCCCTTGTTATTTGCGAAGGATATGATTTGAAGATGCTCGTGAATAGCACATTTCACGGATGATATTGACCTACAAAAAGTTGTTTTCATGAATTACCTTAAATGAATATATAAATAACGTATGAAATATATTAACATTATCATAAACCAAAAATATGGTTACAATAAACATAAAGCCAATAAAAAAATATATTTAAGTATTAAATAATAGTTTATAAACGAAATTATCATGATGAGCATCATCACTTTAGCTCATCACTTTCTTTATATTTCTCTCTCCTTGTAGTCGTGTAGAAGCAACTGTAAGTTGTATATTTTTGTATCTGAGACAGTGAAACATCACTGCATACAAACTTATTGTAAGATGCTGCTTTTGTAGCAGTACACTGAACATATACCTGTTAATGTATTGTTACGGACAGATTCAGTAACCGAGTGGCATGTGGAATGGACCCTACCTCATCATTATAGAATACTGCAGTCACACACACCTTAACATTTCTGCATTATTAAACAAAACACCCAGTGGATTTGATTGTGAGTGAGAAGCACCTGGCGCAGTTGAATCATGCTGAACCACGAAAGATGGAGACAGTCCTCTCCACAGAGACGTCCACGCACTGATGGGCATGTCCCACAGAAAGCCGGTCCCCTCTGCCCCTGCTCTCTCAGCCCTACTCGTCACGCGATCCATGCACAGCGACCACAAGGCGAGTCATTGTCCCTGTACGGCTTCACACCCTGAGCTTACAAACGTGGATCTTGAGCAAACAGTTTGAGCAGACCTCGATCGTCATCGCGCTCACATCCATTCGCACGACGCGCTGTAAAATAATGTAATGTGCACTAAAACGGTGACTGAGGAATGCACACCCACAGTTAAACGTCAAAGTATGTTCCATTGTAAGCCACAAATACAGTGTAACACCTTGAAGTCAGACTACATGGTGGGAGGAGGAGGGGGTAGCATTTGTGGTTTTTGTAGGTTTCTGACATTCTGCAAATACACAAACACCTTGCCCATCGTGGGTTTTCTCATTGCAGATTTGAACCTTATGGTGGGACCCCGGGGTCCCGAATCAACGCAAGTCAAAATCGTAATTAATGAATTTATTTTGGGCGACTCCGTCCCACCGCGCACATCAACGCTGCGACCCACCTGGCGTGGATCGTGCTGTTGTCGTGTCCAAGCACAGCAGCGAGGAAATATGCGCAGAAGAAACAAAACGTTGATTGGCGCATCGCGTAGAGCTCAAGAGGAACAGATTGCCGTATCGTTCGCCTTCAACAGACATAAAATGACGTTGCAACGCAGTTTATGCGAGAGCCGGGGGCTTATGGGACCCCGGGGCCCCGCCATAAGGTTCCTTAGACCATTCGTGCCACGTTTATTCAGGTACAGTTCGCTAATCGTAACTGCACTGCTTCCGGTGATTGCTGCCTCAGAAGAACGTACGCGGTGCTGCCTTGCCTCCATATAATCTCCAAAGCGGCCCATCGCGGGTGATTCCAAGAACACAGGATGAG
This sequence comes from Entosphenus tridentatus, assembly GCA_014621495.2. Classification (NCBI taxonomy): domain Eukaryota; kingdom Metazoa; phylum Chordata; class Hyperoartia; order Petromyzontiformes; family Petromyzontidae; genus Entosphenus; species Entosphenus tridentatus. The sequence goes on from CM025612.2 coordinate 21,746,385, forward strand.
ATGTTACTATCCTTTGTGCAAGCACTTCCAAGAGTTCATGAACAGTGAGCCTGGTGAAATTTGGGGAGCGCATCGTCAGTAGTGTACCTTTGGTTCCTAGGGTGTTTCGGCCTTTCATACTATACACCCTCCCCAAAGGCGGCCAGCGACAGGGTGATCAATCCTACGCTTGCGTCCCATTCCCAATTAGTCATAGGAGTTGCCTTGTTGTTGATAGCCAACATCCCATGGGACTATGCATGGCAGGGGCGTCCTCCTCCCTGAGTCAAGCATTGTTGACGGCATACCTCCTGGCCCTCTCACTTCGGGGCCCAGCTGGGGTCTTTCCTCTTCATCCAGAGCCACTGACTGCTGCCTTCTGCCGCCTCCGATACAGCTCTGATTGCAGAACGCTGGCTCTGGCCCTTAATTCCCAGGTCTCTAAGCAGTCTGGTTGTAGATGTTGCCACAAAACCTCTGCAGCCCACCTCCACTGGTCGGACTTCTGTGTTCCAGCCATGATGCCGTGCTTCGGCAGCTAGATCGGCATAGCGCAGATGTTTTCGCTCATAAGCCTCATCTACTGAGTCCTCCCAGGGTACTGTGAGCTCAATGATGAAGACCTTCTTGAGCGAACGGGACCAGAGCACCATGTCAGGTCTTAGGGTGGTGGTTGCGATCTCCGGAGGAAACACAAGTTGCCGGCCAGTGTCAGCTAGCATTTTCCAGTCGCGGGCCAAGCGCAGCTGGTCTCGCTCTAATGGTGTAGAGCCGCTCTTCGGTGGTTTAGCCTCTTCGCGGACAAAGGTCGTCCGTAAGGGGTGTGATGCTGCTGGGGGTGGTAGGGAGTTGGTGGCAGCTCGCTTGTCCTCCAGGGCGGACGCAAGGTTTTTAAGGACTTGGTTGTGACGCCAAGTGTAGCGTCCTTGGGTGAGGCTTGTTTTACACCCTGTGAGAATGTGCCTGAGGTTGGCTGGCATGGAACAGAGGGCACAGTCCGGATCTTCACCATACCATTGGTGAAGATTAACTGGTGTTGAAAGGACGTCATATGTTGCTCTGATGGAAAAGCTCAACCGCCTCGCTTCCATGGCCCACAGATCCTTCCAGCTGATCTTCCTCTTCTCCACACTGTCCCATCGAGTCCACTGTCCCTGTTTGGCAAGAGAGACTGCCTTGGCCCACCTTGCAGCCTCCTCCTGATGGCGTACTTCCTGCACTACCATCTTCCGCCGCTCTGGTGCATTGGCCTTACTCCAAACAGCACGGCTAGTTAGCCCAAGGCCTCCTCTCCCTTGCTGAACATGACCCACAATGTCAGCATGTCTGAGGGCTGCTGTTGCGTCCTGGACTGCTTTTCCTGGCCTCCATTTGCGCCCAGTTGCCACGGTCGGCGCGTTGTTGCTCACCACTGGGTCTCGAGATTCATTCAGTGTCATCTGGAGCCTGGTTTTTGCACATTTGAATTCCCCTGTTAGACTGGTGAGGGGCAGCTTGAGGACACCATCTCCATAGAGGCCTATGGTGGTAAGGCATCGTGGAACTCCGAGCCACTTCTTTAAGTAGCCTGTGACTCCTCTTTCCATCTTCTCCACTGTTGAGATTGGAACCTCATACACTGCTAGGGGCCACAACACCCGGGGTAGGAGACCAAACTGCAGACACCAGGCCTTTAACTTTCCAGGTAGCTGGGTGTTGTCGATGGACTGTAGGCTACTACTGATGTCTTTGCGCAGCTGTTGCACCTGGTCTTTGTCCTTCAGGCTTGCATCATACCACCTTCCAAGGCTTTTTACCGGCTGCTCAGACACTGTTGGGATTTGGTCATCTCCGATGAAGAATTTCAGGTCACAGAGTACTCCCTTCACAATCGAGATGCTGCGTGACTTGGATGGTTTAATCTTCATTCGGGCCCAGCTGATGTTCTCCTCGAGTTTTCTGAGCAGTCTCCTGGTGCATGGGACAGTGGTGGTCAATGTTGTAATGTCGTCCATGTAGGCTCTGAGTAGAGGGAGGCGAAAACCAGAGTCGACTCGCTGTCCACCAGCAACCCATTTTGAGGATCTGATGATAACCTCCATTGCCATTATGAATGCCAACAGAGAAATGGTACATCCCGCCATTATACCTACATTCAGGCACTGCCATGAGGTGGTGAACTCTGAGGTGGTGAAGCAGAACTTCAGATCCTGGAAGTACGACTTCACCAGGGTTGTGATGGTGTCCGGTATGTGGAAAAATCTGAAGGCAGACCACAGGAGTTCATGGGGCACAGAGCCAAATGCATGGGCGAGGTCGAGGAAGACTACATGGAGGTCCCTTTTCTCCACCTTGGCCATTTGGATCTGGTGCCAGATCATGCTGGAATGTTCCAAGCAACCAGAGAACCCTGATATTCCTGCCTTCTGTACAGATGTATCGACGTACGCATTCCTTTGCAGGTGTAATGAGAGCCTTGTAGGGCTCACGTGGTGATTGGCTGCCGGTCTCGCTGTGTAGCCAATGAGGGGAGAGTCTGGGCGCATGGCCTCGGCGTGATCAAGGCATGTTAGCTGGGGTGGTTGGCTTCGCCAATCTTGGCCTCGGCTAATGGGAAGCCGGATCAGAGGCGTGGTCCCGGGAGTGACAGGGGAACGATCTGGAATATTCGACGCCGACCACTGAGGATTGGCTGAGGGGGACCACGTGACCCAGGGGTTAAAAGGGGGGAGAAGCGGGGGAGTCGGGAGCAGACCTGGGAACGAAGTGAGCGGAAGCCACGCACGCACGGGGCTCTGGAAGCCACGTGGCATGCGACTTAGAAACGGTCTGCCCGCTTCCCGTTGTGTGTCAGCAGCGGGGAGTGTGAGTGTAACTGTGGAAGTGAAATAAAGGACTGATTCCAAGAGCCGTCTCAAGAAGGTTTATTACATTGGTGTCAGAAGTTCTTCTGGGACCGTTTGGACGTTCTCAAGATGTCCAAGCACCTCAGAAAAAAGAACCTGCCCGAACCTCCATCGGAAGAAGATGTCGAGATGGACGAAGATGATCTGCTGCGGGCTACGGCTCCTCTGCCTCCGCCTGCTGCTGCTCTCCTCGACGCCTCGCAACGACGACAGGGTGACGATACTACCACCTCCAAGGCGAAGGACGGATGGCGGCTGATGGCGGAGCAGATCGAGTCCTTACGTGCGATTCTGCTGAGTTTGGTGACAGCGGTGGCATCCTCGCCAGCCGTGGGTCGCCAGATAGCAAATCAGCTCAACGCCACGGATCTGCAGTCTGCGTCCGCCGCTGCTCCTGCGGCGCAGGAGGAGGCCGACGTCTTGGGTGGAGCGGCAGCACCGGAGCCTGCGGGCGCCATCTTGTGCGGAGCTGCCACCACGCGGCCACCGGACGCCATTTTGACTGCGACAGGTGGAACGCGGGAAACCACGTCGGAGACGCCCGCGCAATCTGCCTGTCACCGCGGACATCGCCTTCCACAGATTAAATAATTTATCGCCGGGGGCGATTGGAGTGCTTTTACATGGCGATTCGAGTCAGCCTTCAGATCCGTGTGATGGACGGAGGCGGAGGCGCTGGAAGCGCTACCCACACTGCTCGATGATGTTTCTCTGGGGGTCTTCCGTTCCATCCCGGCATCCAAGAAGAAGATGCTTCGGGATGCTTTCGCTGAGATGGCGGAGTTCTACGATCCGCCGACAGCGGCCACAAGAAAATGTATGTCTCGTCGTCGAGGAGCGGAGGAGTCGCCCTTGGCTTATCGGGGGGCGTTGATGGCGTTGGCCATGGCCGCCTACCCCGACGCGACAGCCGATCATCTGGATCCTCTCATTCTCTCCCGTATGCTGGAGCTGGCCCAAGAGCTCAACATTTCATTGCCAGTATGCGGCCACGAACCGCTTACATCGCGATGGGTGGCGCGCTGCCTGGACGCTAAGTTCAACATAAAGCGATGGGATCAGATGGCGGCGTGGACGGGAAAACCTGAGATCGACGGCCCACCCTTCGGGTGGTCTCCTCGACGGGTCGTCCACTGCTCCGACGACTCTGGCGACGATGACGTGCTGACCGCTGCTGTTCCGCGCTGGGCTCCGAGACGACGGCTGCGCGACCAGCGTGGTGACTACGCAAGCCGTCCACGTGCGGGAGCCGAGCCGACCGACCGCCGACCGACGGCGGCCACGTGTTTCAAGTGCGGCCGACGCGGCCATTTCGCCCGCGACTGCCGCTGCCGACATCTGCCTTCGCTGCTTCCGACGCGTGGGCCTCCATCTCCTCCACCGGGCGCGGAGCCGCGACACCCTCAGGCGAGTCGGCACAAATCGGACACCCGGCAGGTCGTGCCACATCATGCATCCACTCGCACTCAGACTTACACTTCTGATGATAACCCTAATTCTTCTGTATCATTTCCACGCTCCGCTACACAATGGAAAAAATTGGCTCGTAGGGTTGTTGCTGCGGCATCGGGCTCGTCGACGGTACGGGGTACCATCGAGGGCATCGACGTCCGTATTTTGGTAGACACTGGCGCATCTACCACCATCATTTCCGATGTTATCTTTCATCTCTTGTCAATTCCCGCATCGCGAATATGTCGGGTTAATGATGCGTGTGTTGCCGCTAATGGGGGTAGCATGGGTATCTGCGGTCAGGTCGATGTGGATATCGCTATCGGGAATATTACCGCTAAAGGACCCGTGTTGATCTCGCGCTCGCTAGCTGTCCCATGTTTGCTAGGCACAGACTTCTTGCACCGAATGCCATTAAAGATACGGGTCGACCAGGATTGTTTAGAAATGCCGGGGGGGCGTAGGATGTCGTTCCTGCCTTCCCTGCTGGCCACTTCGCCTCCGGGTAACGCAGTCACCGCTATGGTTGCCACCACAGTAGAAGTCCCATCAGGCGCGCAAATGCTCATTCCGCGGCGTTACCACAAACCCCTTCACGTTAAGAAGGGAGCAATGGCCGTTTTGTTATCCCCATATAATTCGGTTGCTAAATCGTTTTCCTTGGCGGCGGCCCAAACGATCGTTCGGCCGAATCAGGCACCGTTTATACAGGTATTGAATGGAGGGCCGGACCGAGTCGTTGTTCCGGCGGGATCGGTGTTGGCTCACGCCACTATCGATTTCGCCACGTTTGACGAAAAGCCGCACGCCCGAACACCCACTCGGGCTTCTCTGCGTGATCGTTCACAGGAACGTTGGATCGCAGACTTATGCGGGGAAAATTCGTCCTTGTCGGACGATCAAAGGACTGCTTTGCATTCGCTGTTGTTACGATACGCCGATGTGTTCAGCAAAAATGATTTGGATCTCGGGCGCACGTCACTATTGTCACACCATATTGACACCGGTGCGACACCGCCTATCTGCATGCATCCGCATCGCATGAGCCCCGCTGAGAGAGAGCATGTGCGGGCCGCAGTGGATGAGATGTTGGCGGCGGATATTATTTCGCCATCCAACAGCCCTTGGGGAGCGCCCATGGTTCTGGTTAAAAAGAAGGATGGTGGGACCAGGTTTTGTGTGGATTTCTGCCGGTTAAATACGATTTCCGTGGCGGATGCATACCCTTTACCGAGAATGGATGACTCCTTGGACGCTCTATCGGGTGCTAAATTTTTTTCCACATTCGACCTGTCCTCGGGGTTTTGGCAGCTCCCCCTCGATGACGCGTCAAAACCTAAGACAGCATTTCATATGCCTCAAGGTCTCTTTGAGTTTAATCAGCTACCTATGGGTTTGAATGCGGCTCCGGCGACGTTTCAACGACTTATGGAATTGGTGCTGGCTGGATTGCAATGGGAAACGTGCCTCATATATTTAGACGATATTATCGTTTTCAGCCGCACGTTCGATGAACACCTCCAACGCTTAGAGACTGTCTTTTAGAGGATGCGGTCGGCTGACCTAAAGTTTAAACCTAGGAAATGCCACCTTTTGCAACACTCTGTTCGGTACTTGGGTCACATCGTCAGTTCGGATGGCGTGTCCACTGACCCTCAGAAGACGCAATGCGTCCGGGAGTGGCCCACACCCACTTCGGTGGGCGATGTTCGACGGTTAATTGGGTTTGCATCCTATTACCATCGCTTCGTTAAGGACTTTGCAACGTTGGCTAAACCATTGCATATTTTGACGGGCAAGAATCAAAGGTTTAAATGGGGCCCGGAGGAGGAAAGCTCCTTTCACTCGCTACGGGATCGCCTCGCTACGGCACCTACCCTCGATTACCCGGATTTTTCTCAGCCGTTCATCCTGGACACGGATGCTAGCGATATCGGCATCGGGGCCGTGTTATCGCAATGCAAAGATGGCGTTGAGCGGGTGGTTGCTTACAGCAGCAGGGTTCTGTCCCCTGCTGAAACAAGGTATTGTGGGACGAGGCGGGAACTTTTGGCGATTGTGCATTTTGTCCGCCTGTACCGACCGTACCTGTATGGAAGGAAATTCCTCGTTCGCACTGATCACGCGGCTTTACAATATTCCTTAAAGTTGGACCAGCCGACAGGCCAATTGGCTCGGTGGCTCGAGTCACTACAGGAATTTTCCTTCGATATTACGTACCGTAAAGGTGCCCGCCACGCTAACGCGGATGCGCTCTCCAGGCTACCTGCCGCCCCCCCGTGCACTTGTATGACGGGTACGCACCGCTGCGCGGCGCCGATCACCTCGCCCTGCCCGGTTATGGGGGCGATGGCGGACGAGGATAACAAAGAGGTGTCCGCAGACACTGACGATACCCTACAGCTGCCGCATTCGGTCTGGCTACGCGAGCAGGAGGCCGATGCCTCGCTGGCTCCGCTACGCAAATTTATTGGAAAACAACAGGCTAAATTGGCGAGATGGAAGTGGCGGATGTTCCGAGGTCGCACGGGACTTTTGATGTGTTCCGACGGGTTGCCTGACCGACCACGCTTGGTCGTGCCTACTTCCCTTCGCTATGACCTTCTTTGCGCTCTGCACGCTGACAAATTGATGCACCTCGGTGTGCAGAAAACTTTGGCCGCACTACAAAAAGATTTCTTTTGGCCCGGCATGACGGCAGATGTCGATGACTTTGTCCGCTCATGTCAAGATTGTGCGAAGAGAAAACCGCCTCGGAAACACTATGTGCCGCCATTGCGTTCCATTGAAGTGTCCCGAATCAACGAATTGGTTGCTCTGGACATTCTCGGCCCGTTTCCTCCTTCGGCTAGGGGAAATAAATACCTCCTTGTTGGAGTAGAATATTTTTCTCTATGGCCTATGGCCTGGCCTCTGCCCGACCAGACAGCTGCATCCATCACCGATGCTTTCTTGAATGGCTACGTCATGGATAAAGGAGCACCCGAGAGGCTGCTCACAGATCAGGGACGTAACTTCTCCAAATTACTCAAAGAGGTTTGCGATGCATTGGGCACGAGAAAGATCCGCACTTCCCCATACCATCCGCAGACGGATGGCATGGTGGAACGATTCAACTGCACCCTCTCGGCTATGCGTTGTCACACGGTCAGTGAAAAGCAAACCGATTGGGATTTGCACATACCGGGCGTCTTGGCGGCGTACCGCATGGTTCCGCACGCGTCCACGGGATATTTACCATTTTTCTTGATGTACGGCTGTGAGAACGTACCACCCATTTATGTGCAACTGGGTACGCCGAATAAGCGACCGTCCCGTTCCTTACCCGATCACGTACGGGACTCGCTGCAACGAGTTACTGAGGCGCGAGAGGCCGCCAGATGTGCGACGGCCCGTACGCAGGCAAGGAACGAGAAGTATGCGCGCCGATCGCGTACTCACTTGCCCTGGTCGGTGGGCGACCTGGCATGGCTCCACTGCCCTCAGGTGCCGACGGGCACATCCCCTAAACTGCACAGGCCTTGGCGGGGGCCTATGACGTTGATAGCCATTCGAAACCCACAGAGTGTTCGCGTCCAGTACGGAAATCGTCGGTGGTACGTCCATTTGTCGCGACTTAAACCCTATGTTAGTCCGCGCACCGATCCCTCATCTCCACTTCCTGACCTGCCGGGACCTGTTGTGCCGATAACGCCGCTTGCCTCGCCCGTTGATCCCCACCGGGACTGTGTTGTACCCCCTGCAGATGAACAGGTTTTGAGAGCTGAGGAAATACCCGCCGTCCCCCCTCCATCGGGACCTGCCCTGGATATGACCAAAAACGGACAAGCTTCTTCTTCTTCACGCCTACCACCTCCTGTCGAACCAGCGGCAAGGCGACCGTGCGCGGGAGGCGGAGAGGGTCCCGCGTCGCGTACGCGATCCAAATCTCTCCCCTTTCGTTAGCGTCGGATTGCCTTGCTGTCCCTTCCCTGTCGTTACTGCGCTGCAGGGGCGCCCTAATGTATGTCTGATTGTTCATGGTTCATTCTGTTTTAAATTTGTTGGCGCGTTGACGCCATATCACCCTTTTAATTGTTCAATGCGTTTTGGCGCCCTAATAAGCATTTATGGAATCAGATGATCACCCTTGTTCCCAGCCGAGATGGCTGATTTTTTTCACCGGGGGGGGGGGGGGGGGGGGGTTAAATGAGGCCTGTAGGGGGCACGTGGTGATTGGCTGCCGGTCTCACTGTGTAGCCAATGAGGGGAGAGTCTGGGCGCATGGCCTCGGCGTGATCAAGGCATGTTAGCTGGGGTGGTTGGCTTCGCCGATCTTGGCCTCGGCTAATGGGAAGCCGGATCAGAGGCATGGTCCCGGGAGTGACAGGGGAACGATCCGGAATATTCGACGCCGACCACTGAGGATTGGCTGAGGGGGACCACGTGACCCAGGGGTTAAAAGGGGGGAGAAGCGGGGGAGTCGGGAGCAGACCTGGGAACGAAGTGAGCGGAAGCCACGCACGCACGGGGCTCTGGAAGCCACGTGGCGTGCGACTTAGAAACGGTCTGCCCGCTTCCCGTTGTGTGTCAGCAGCGGGGAGTGTGAGTGTAACTGTGGAAGTGAAATAAAGGACTGATTCCAAGAGCCGTCTCAAGAAGGTTTATTACATTGGTACTCGGCCATCCTCTGGGCAATGACCCTAAAGAAGATTTTACCCTCGACATTCAGTAAGGAGATTGGGCGGAATTGGCTGATGTTCACTGCATCCTTCTCCTTAGGGATCAGGACCCCGCCTGCCCTACGCCACACTTTGGGTATTATCTTCTTTTGCCAAGCTGTTCTCATAAGCCTCCAGAGGAACCTCAGGACGTCTGGTGCGTTCTTATACACTTTGTACGGGATTCCATTTGGCCCCGGGGCTGATGCTGTTCTTGCCCGTCGAACTGTGTTTTCCACCTTTTTCCATGTCGGAGGGCTGGTCTCAATATGATGTTCCGGGGGTTCAATGGGTGGGATATCTGATGGGATGGCCAGATGTTCATGTCGCTTTGAGTCAAAGTTTGTTGTTCTCAGGTGCTCCTCTAGGTATTTCTTTGTTGTTTTTAGAGCTCCACTTTTTTCCTTCGTGAAGAGACTTTTAAGGAACTTGAAGGGATCTTTATAGAATCGAGTTCTAGTTTGTTCTTTCTTTCTTCTGCGTTTCCGTAGGTTCTCTGCTATACGGAGGGATGCCAACCGGGTTTTGATGTCAGCCTGAAGTGCCTCTATGCCCTCCTTTTCCACTTCCGAGGCCTTCTTCCACTGTTTCTTAAGCTGTCTCCTTTCTTGAACGAGGCACTTGATTTCTTGTTGCCTCTTGGAAACTGGTGCGGTTGGAATCTTTCTCCCGCCTTTTGCCTCTTGCACTCCAAAGCTTTCTGCCCCGTACTCATAGATGATGTCCCCCATCCTCTCCAACTTCTTCTCCACTGTGCCTCGAAGTTTCTCGAGGGTCAAGGTAAGGTCAGTATTCACTGTTTCCCACAACTTCTTGTCACTGGCGCAAGGCCACTTCACATACGGTCTGTGCCCTGGTAGTCTCCTCTCGACTGCAGGTCTGGGAGGCTGGGTGAGTTCCACTCCTGTTGTTGGTTCCACCTCAGTTGTTACTTCCGTGCTTGAGTTTACGTCCTCCATGACAGTGGTACTGATGCACTGCAAACTATGGTTTGCGTCCAGTTGCTGTGCTTCATTCGACTGATTTGATCGCTTTCGCAGAAAGTAATCAATGCGAGGCCTCTGTCTCTCTTTACCCAAACCCCTTCTTCCCCTGGTGGATCCTCAACCCATGGTGTGATGTAACTTTCCTTCAACCACAGACACATACCTGCATCTGTTTGTGGCCCGCTGTTGCAGCGGAACTTGTGACAGTTGCTGTGGTGTTCTATTGTGCTGTGCTCTCATTACTCTTAGTCGTTTCCGGTCCAGTCGTTACCATGTTGTCAGCCGATGAGTCATCTTCCGCCCCCGCTCTCGCAGACTCTAGGGGTATTCTCGTATGTTGACTTTCTGTACCTAAAGCGGGTGTTTCCAACATACTGCGAAGCATGGGAAACTACAGAAATGGGAAGCTAACCCATGACTGTCCCAGTGGGGTCTATTCCCTCCTGTCAGCCATCTCTCCGTGCCGCCACAAGGACTTTCCCCTGTTGTCAGCTGATCTTTCTCAGCAGTCACTGGACAAGTCCAGATATTCAGATTCCAAGAACACAGGATGAGATGTTACTATCCTTTGTGCAAGCACTTCCAAGAGTTCATGAACAGTGAGCCTGGTGAAATTTGGGGAGCGCATCGTCAGTAGTGTACCTTTGGTTCCTAGGGTGTTTCAGCCTTTCATACTATACACCCTCCCCAAAGACGGCCAGCGACAGGGTGATCAATCCTACGCTTGCGTCCCATTCCCAATTAGTCATAGGAGTTGCCTTGTTGTTGATAGCCAACATCCCATGGGACTATGCATGGCAGGGGCGTCCTCCTCCCTGAGTCAAGCATTGTTGACTGCATACCTCCTGGCCCTCTCACTTCGGGGCCCAGCTGGGGTCTTTCCTCTTCATCCAGAGCCACTGACTGCTGCCTTCTGCCGCCTCCGATACAGCTCTGATTGCAGAACGCTGGTTCTGGCCCTTAATTCCCAGGTCTCTAAGCAGTCTGGTTGTAGATGTTGCCACAAAACCTCTGCAGCCCACCTCCACTGGTCGGACTTCTGTGTTCCAGCCATGATGCCGTGCTTCGCAGGTAGATCGGCATAGCGCAGATGTTTTCGCTCATAAGCCTCATCTACTGAGTCCTCCCAGGGTACTGTGAGCTCAATGATGAAGACCTTCTTGAGCGAACGGGACCAGAGCACCATGTCAGGTCTTAGGGTGGTGGTTGCGATCTCCGGAGGAAACACAAGTTGCCGGCCAATGTCAGCTAGCATTTTCCAGTCGCGGGCCAAGCGCAGCTGGTCTCGCTCTAATGGTGTAGAGCCGCTCTTCGGTGGTTTAGCCTCTTCGCAGACAAAGGTCGTCCGTAAGGGGTGTGATGCTGCTGGGGGTGGTAGGGAGTTGGTGGCAGCTCGCTTGTCCTCCAGGGCGAATGCAAGGTTTTTAAGGACTTGGTTGTGATGCCAAGTGTAGCGTCCTTGGGTGAGGCTTGTTTTACACCCTGTGAGAATGTGCCTGAGGTTGGCTGGCATGGAACAGAGGGCACAGTCCGGATCTTCACCATACCATTGTTGAAGATTAACTGGTGTTGGAAGGACGTCATATGTTGCTCTGATGGAAAAGCTCAACCGCCTCGCTTCCATGGCGCACGCGATTTTTTTTCATGTAGTGCACAGTGCTGTACACGGATATGACAAGAGTGAAAAGTAGAAACAAGGTAAGCAGGTCACTTTCAATAAATATAAAGTATATATGTACAAAGTGCACAAGTACACGTAGTCCTGCCGAATGTTCACCACACCATGACAAGAGTCCAAGACCACACCAAGACAACACGCAGTCCCTCAATTAAATTGCACAGTAACATTTAAATATCTGTAAATGGTTACGGATTGAAGTTACAAATCAAATTTGCACATGTGGCTGCTGTATCCAGCACCAATCTTCTGTATCCCCTTGGTCTGTGAAACATTGAAAAATTAGGCTATTCATTTTACAGTGGATGCTCAGGCAATCGTAATAATAATAATAATTAATAATATATATATAAATGGGAAATTTGTGAATGTGTCTGTTCAAAATGTTTAGCGTACTTCCCGACATGCAACAAACTTGAAATTTGCCATGTGGTTACTTTCTAGACTGTACACCATGCAAAAATTATAAAAATAAATTTTTATATTTTTTGGGGGGGGCGCAATTATGCATATACAGTATTTTGCACGGCAAGTGAGCTGTGACGTCACATCTGTCATGTGACCCGTGTGCGGAAGTGTAACGCAGTGTGCCTGCTGACGTCACCCCCCCCGCCCACCCTTCGCGTACGCCGTATATTCATCCAAGACAAGAATCCACGTCCTGGGCGAAGCCGGGTAGTAAAGCTAGTTTAGTATATTTGGCTTTTGCCCCCATTATAGTGCAAGGTAATTATGAAGGTGATATACTTTACAGACAAAGCTGTGGTACGTTAATGTCAGGGGGCGATGTATGACCCTGTGAGGGCATGTGTTATAACCGTAAAACATTAACGTGGCACTGCAAAAAGCTTCATTTTGCTGCGGTAACTGCTGGGGAAACATCGTCACTAAAGTGTATACCTTTAATCTTCATGGCCACTGAGCGCCACTTTATTACCTAAAATTACGAAACGCAGGTCATAAAATTTGCTTTCTAACACTTTTGAACGGCCTGAGTGAACCAATCTGCAATGAGACTCAAGGGCTCATAGGCTAATGAACAATTGCATCAACACCTCAAGTGTTATTGTTCCAGTTTAATATTGTGGGTGTTTCTTTTATGCAATGGTGTTAAAGAATCAACTTCACATAATTAGGTAAATGTTTCGGCAGAACAACGTTCTGTTGAGAGGTAATACAAAAAATAAGCTTGATTTAGATTGCGGAATACACTAAATAATTTAGAAAAACATCTGTAGAAGATAAAATAAGGGGTTCAGGGATTTAATTGTGTAGAAATTATGTTTTCAGCATCAAAACACATAGTAAATCCTTGCCCATCGTTTTTGAAAATAGCCGCAATCGGCAACTCTACAATCCCCAAACTCAATGGCGGAGCCAGGATTTTCAGGTAGGGGGGGCAACCCCTCCAGGAATGAAAAATTATAGGAGTTTCTACATCATGGGACCTCCTTTGCCAGTACCAAAATATGAGAATAAGTTTTTACCCTTTTATCTGGCAACAAAACAGGTGTTAAGTTGTTAAAACACCAAACTGAAAACTTTTACAAGGAATCATGTCTGCATTAACCACAACACTTGTGGTCAAAATGCAAACCAAAAACATACTCTGTTTATATTATCAAACGCACCTGGCAACCTGTAGAGCAGGGGTGTCCAAACCTTTTTTTAAAGAGGGCCACATTTGATAAAGTGAAGATGCCTGGGGGCCAATAGTTCCGTTTGACATTTTTTTTACCACAAAAGTTACGTGAAAATACACACTGTTATAAAAAAAAAAATCATTGTCACAATTACCTTTATTTTTCAAATAACAATGTAAGCAAATATAAGCCACTCAGGCAGACCTGAACAACTCTAAAAACACAATTCTGCCTTTCATTCAGTCAGATAACATTGAACAAACTGTATAGAATACCTTACATTTCCATGAGTTAAATATATTTGCCTCATGAACATTTTAAACAGGAGTTAGAAGTAATGCAAAGTGGTCTGTTATCATTAAACTTCAAAACAAGTTAATTTTGCCCTTGTCTTTTACAAGATCTTTCAGAAAGCAATAGTTTGTGTCACATCTTCAGGTACATAACATCAACAGTTATAACCAAATCTTATTCAAGAGTTTAATAAAACAAGTGCCATAAGTCCAAGTGCATTAGTGTGCTTAAGGCTTTTCACTGTTAATAGTGACATGTTACCATTCAAAACACTCAATTTCAGATTGATCAAGGAACATATAACTTGCTGACACTAATGAGAAGGGTGATACTGAGATCTAGATTTCAGTAAAGAGACCAGGTCTGGCTTGAGGGCAGTGGTTGAGATGCGTAAAATGCCATGCAAATGGTAGTCACTCATCCTTGACCTCAATCGGTTCTTGTTTAAGTTCATGACTGAGAATGTTTGCTCACACAAATATGTGGAGCCGAATAAGCTCAGCATTTTCTTAGCGAATGACCACATTTCTTTTTTTGCAGTCGCCATGGCAGAAATGACTCGAGAAGGGTTTGCGGCACGGATGCAGAGCCAGATATAATTATAATGGTGCTGCCACCGTGTGGTGAAAGGAGGAATTACATCTTTAAAGTTTTATGATTTATAAGACCGAAACTGTGGGCCGTATGAAATCTGACCACGGGCCGTAATTGCCCCGCGGGCCGGACTTTGGACATGCCTGCTGTAGAGTATGTTTTTTGTTTGCATTTTGACCACAAGTATTGTGTTTAATGCAGACATGATTCCTTGTAAAAGGTTTCAGTTTGGTGTTTTAACAACTTCATACCTGTTTTGTTGCCAGATAAAAGGGGAAAAACGTATTCTCATGATAGGAGTTGTTAGTAAGGACTTGTCCCTTGCTTTGTATTCGACGCGTGTGCAGCGATGGCACAGCCAGCGATCGAGGGTCGAATTCGAACTGTGTGTGATCGGCATCGCGCTCGCTGAAGGTGAATGCCTTCAGGGAAGTCGTGTACTGTATACGCAACTGTGCACAATTCTGAGTCACTTATAACTGCTTTGCCGTTACTTATTGCCAATTATGGACTCAAGACTATTGTCCTATCATCTCATAGAGTCCCTGGCACATAGTAATGTGCTACACAGTGGCAATGGGGGTCGCAAAATGCCAATTTATTACTAATAAACCCCAATGATCCGATCGAAATTAGGGATTTCGATCGGATCATTGGGGGGCACGTGCCACCCCACCCTCCCACTGGCTCCGCCAGTGCCCAAACTCAAAGGCAAATATGAAAACTGGCGTTTGGTTTATTTGTTACCCTACAGCAACCAAAACATGAAACAGGAAGTATTTTGAATGTAAAATCTGATTCTAAATTTCTTGTGTTAAATCTAACTTGTATGGTAAATGTGTAGAATGAAAAAACTAAATGTAGTGTACAATGCTGTACACATCCTTGCATCTTCAGTACACTCCTGGAAGAAACATATCGGGTGGTTGAACTTCACTGCCTCCTCATTGGAGCCTGGGAACACTGCTTGGGAGATGGCACGTGTGTTCTTCCACGTGTGGCCGGTGTGGGCTTACCTGTGATGAATCGCACGTATAAGTGTGCACTCTGCAGCGTGTTGCAGCATATGGGAACCTCAGGAGCCATTTTATATTACATTTGCTGCTATAATCGCGACAGGTTGCCAGGTGCGTTTGTTAATAATAATAAGTGAAGGCAATGATGATCCAAGATGAGAACCCAAGCCTCACGTGCACAGCAGGCCATGTCCAGCATGGTGTAGATTATTCAGAGTACAGGGCACACCCCCAGTTTAGATTTGGGGTGGACTCCGTGCTGGTGAGATCCTACATTAGCTACAAATAAATTGTCAAATGTAACTGTTAAATTAATACTGACGGTTATTCGACTGACGGATTTGGTAATGTTCATTGACTCTTGATTTATTTGTTTATGGTGATGAAGATATTCAAAATTGAAACTTTGATATCAAAGTTGATTTCAATTTATAAAATACTAATTGGGTCTAGAATATCAACACTGGTGCTCAGTCCCATTAACTGAGGGAGTGAGCTGAGGTGTTGTGTGACGTGGAGGGTGATGATTACAGGTGTAGTGACGGTATATCCGCCACTAGGGGGATAGAGTGCTGAACAGGGTGAAGGAAAGGCAGCGCTGAACAGGGTGAAGGAAAGGCGTGGAGATGATTGAGGGTCCTGTGTAATGACGGTATATCCGCCACTAGGGGGATAGAACACGCAACAGGATGAAAGGGGAGCGCGGAGATGATCGAGGGTCGATTGAGTAACGTTCGGTGGGTTGGGTCACGTCGTCGGGTATTGGAGCTGCAATAACCTCGTGTATAGAAGGTTACGTAGTGACAAGGACGTCTACACCAATTATAGAATCAGCTCCGAAAAGGTCCTGATTAAAGGAAGTGTTAATAAACGGATTGCCTCCAACCATGTAGTGTGTGAATTCATTTAAGAGCACTACAACTGTAATCGTTGGTGATAGCATAGTTCAGTCATGTTAATAAGGAGGAAGCAACTTCCAAGGTCGTTCTCGGACGAGGACGACCACGACGACGGGGCTCCTCTCACAATCGACCCCGGGTGCTCAGGACCCGGAGATGGAGTGGGACGCTGTTATACCGCCGACGTGGGCAGAAGACCGAAATCTCACCACACCGCTGCCTCCAAGGAGTGAGCACCAGACCAAGAAATACATTATGGGAGACCTCCTGGCCGCCGTTACTGCCTTAGCCACTGTTATACAGCAGGAGGACGACGAGAGGACGCCCGTCCAATGCCCCGGGACTTCCACTGCCGCCGTTTCCCGCGCGCGGGAATCCCGAGGGATGCAAGCAGCGCAAGTGCCCGCCAATTTGGACAGCAGGCGGGAAGCGTTTCCCGCCGACAGTGTTACCCCAGGACCGTGGACTCAAGAAGAGACTACCATTCATCAAGAAATTTACAGCAACTGGCGGCGATTGGGAAGCATTCAGACGCCAATTTACCGCCGCTTACAAGCTAGCCAACTGGACAGAGGAGGAGGCGCTACATGCGCTGCCAATGGCGTTAGACGACAAAGCTCTGCCGGCGTTCGATGCTATTCCCAGAAAGGACAAGCCCTCTCTGTCCCAAGCTCTGGCTCAGATGGCGCTAATCGACGCTCCCCAGTCGCACAAGTGCCAGAAGTTCGCCACACAGAGGCGAGGGGAGGCCGAGACGCTTCTCACCTTTCGCAGCACGCTTTTGCCGCTAGCAAAATCAACCTACCCCTGGATGGACCAGGTCGGCAGGGACTCGCTGGTCCTGGAAAAGATGCTCCAACTCGCTATGGGTTGTGCTGCCTGCGACGGATGACGATGACCTCTCTTCGCTCTGAATTGCGCAGTGCCTGGAGGCACACTTCAGCATTCAGCGACGCTCTGATGTAGCTGCAGGCATCCTAACCACCCCAGAGGGCGGAGCGGCCGAAGACAGAACATCGCCAAGACCCTGCACTTCCTTCTCTGGGGGTAGGGGAAGGAGGGCAGATGCGAGGCCACACAGCGACCGAGGATGCCCAACGGAGCCTTCCTCCTGCCAGAGGGACGGGCCAGTGGTGTGCTTTAAATGCGGCCTGCCGGGACACGTCTCTATCGGCTGCCGCACTCCACGGGCAAGACCTCCCACGTTGCTGCCGTACTACAATCGCCCGTTCTCCTCTCATCGGGGCCCTTAGGCAAGTCACAGTGTACCTCACACACAGCCCACACATCCACCTCATGCATCGAGTTCGGGATCGCGGGTCGTCGGTGCGAGTTGGAGCGCGTCGTGGGTGGGACGCGTTGTTGCGGGTGAAGGTTGGCTGCAGCGTCCCGCGTAGTTGCACGCCTTGGGTCGCCGCGTCATTGCTGCAGCAGCAGGGTTGTCCGCTGTTGTTGGGACTATCGATGGGATTGAGGTACGGGTACTTGTGGATACAGGTGAATCGGCGACAATAATTTTTGAGATTATTTACGACAGTTTGCCGCCAATATCTCACGCCATTTTTCCTGTTAATATCCTGTATTTTGCCGCAAACGGTCAATCATTGGGGATTATTGGCCAGTTAATAGCGTCGGCGACATTAGCTTGATGGGCCCCGTGCTTATTTCCACATCTCTGGCTATACCTTGCCTATTGGGATCGGATTTTCTAGCCAAAATGCCCTTGAAGATCCTTATCGATCAAGGCTGCATAGAATTACCTTCGGGTCAGCAAATGGCATTTTTAACATCGCCAAATTTCGCACGGCAAATACATCAGTTCTGGCGATGGCCACCCATACTGTTAAAATTCCCCCCGGCGCACAGATGCTAATTCCCTTGCGCTTAAATAAACACCTTGATAGGCAAATATCCAAGGAAGGGATGTTGTTGGTTCCCTCCAACAAGGCTGCTCGGGGAAACCTTATTCTTTGCGCAGACCTTGGTGGCAAATAATCAAGAACCGTTTATCCAAGTTTTAAACAGTTGTTCGTTCGCATCAGTCATTCAAGAGGGCGCTGTTTGGCTTACACGTCACCCGCGTGTTGCGATAGTGAAATTGGCGGGAATGTGGCCATCGATTATGAAATTGGCGGGAATGTGGCCATTACATCGGCTGCGGGGCAGACTGAGCAAGATGATGTGGCATGGCTTGATGCGCTCTGTGCAGAGCAACTATTTATCAACAGAACAGAGAATTGAATTGTGTGCGCTTCTGGAAGAGTTTGCTGATGTTTTCAGTAAAACTAAATTTGATATTGGCTGCACGCCCCTGTTACACCACCATATTGATACGGGAGACTCAGTTCCTATTCGGCAAAATCCGTACAGATTAAGCCCCAAATAGAAGAACTATGTGTGCTGTGCAGTTGACGAGATGTTGGCCGCCGATATTATTTCCCCGTCCAACAGCCCGTGGGGTGCCATTGTGCTCGTCAAAAAGCAGGATGGGAGTCTACGCTTTTGTGTCGATTTCCGGAAGCTTAACAAAGTTTCTATAGCAGATGCGTACCCGCTCCCGTGGATGGATAACTCGTTAGACGCTTTGTCGGAGGCAAAGTTTTTCTCCACACTTTATTTACTATTGGGGTTTTGGCAGTTGCCTCTCGACGATAGCTCCAAACCTAAGACCGCGTTCCGCACACCACAAGGCCTTTTCGAATTCAACCGGCTTCCGATGGGTCTTAACTCAGCCCCGGCTACTTTCCAAAGATTGATGGAATTGGTGTTGGCGGGACTTCAATGGGACGCGTGTCTGATTTACCTGAACGATGTCATTGTTTTCAGCCGTACGTTCAAAGAACACATAGGAAGGTTGCAGGCAGTTTTTCTCAAAATGCGGGTCGCAAAATTAAAATTTAAACCTCAGAAATGCCACCTGTTGCATAGATCTGTCCGGTACCTCGGTCACATTGTCAGCGAATCTGGGATCTCGATAGATCCCGACAAAACTGCGTGCGTGCGCACATGGCCAACCCCCACATCGGTGGGTGAGGTACGGAGTTTTGTTGGATTTGCGTCGTACTATAGACGTTTTGTCCCCGGATTCGCTACAATCGCCAAGCCACTCCATGTCCTCACATCCAAGGGACAGAAATTTCGGTGGGGGGAGGAGGCTGAGTTTGCTGCGCTGCATGATAGCCTGGCCAACGCGCCATCCCTTCAGTACCCCGATTTTTCTATTCCCTTCATCCTCGATACAGATGCCAGTAACACCGGCATAGGCGCTGTATTATTGTAGGTTGTGGATGGCGTCGAGCGGGTGGTTGCTTATGACAGTAGGTTGCTGTCTCCTGCGGACCAGCACTACTGTGTTACACGTCAAGAATTGCTGGCCATAGTATTTTTCATCCAGCAGTACCGTCCGTACCTTTATGGACGGCAATTCACTGTGAGCTTGGACCACGCGGCCTTGCAGTACGCGTTGCGTGTCGAACAGCCATTGGGTTAACTTTACTACTGGCTGGAAGTCCTTCAGGACTATTCCTTCGTTGTATCCTACAGAAAGGGTGTCCGCCACACAAATCCTGATGCCCTGTCACGATTATCACCCAGTGACAGGTGTGCATGCATTTCAGGCACAGGGCGATGCAAACCCGCCGAAACAGTACCGCCACGGACTGTCGTCGCTGCGGCTGATGCTGTGCACGCAGACGCGCTCAGCCTTTCAAACGCTGAGTGGGGACGACTCCAGGGGGAGGACGCCTCGCTAATTAAAATTAGACACCGTATTAATGACTCTGAGGCAGATGAGAACTGACAAGTTGGGTCTTC
Organism: Entosphenus tridentatus; assembly: GCA_014621495.2. Taxonomy (NCBI): domain Eukaryota; kingdom Metazoa; phylum Chordata; class Hyperoartia; order Petromyzontiformes; family Petromyzontidae; genus Entosphenus; species Entosphenus tridentatus. The sequence continues at coordinate 21,766,324 of CM025612.2, forward strand.
GGTGATCATTTCAGGGGGCCTGTTGATTAAATGGGATGCTGAGTTGCAACAGTACAACATAGTGGTTCCAACTGTCTTGCGGGGTAAACTGACATGAGCAACGCATGAACGAGTAATACATCACGGTGTCCAAAAAACCTTGTCTACGCTCCGCCTGCATTTCTGTTTGGTCGAGCATGGCGGGAGACGTAAAAAATGTCTTGAGGGGATGCACGCAATGTGCTCGCCGGAAACCACCGCCCAAAATGACTTGGCCTTCCCTTGAAATCAATCAGCGTGCCCCGTGTCAACGAGCTCTTGGCATTCGACATGCTCGGTCCATTTCCCACCACCCCGCGGGGTAATAATTATTTATTAGTGGGTGTCGAGTACCTTTCGCGGTGGCCGATGGCCTGGCCGGTGCCGGACCAGTCGACTGCCACCATTACTGATGCTTTCCTCCACGGGTACGTTTTGGATACAGGAACGTCTCCTTACAGACCAAGGCAAAAATGTATCTTCTAAATTGCTCAAGGAAGTGTGCAGCCTGTTCGGCACAAAAAAGGTCCGCACCTCACCCTATCACCCACAGACCGATGGCATGGTAGAATGCCTACACAGGATTCTAACATCCATGCTGGGTCACCAAGTCACTGAGGATCAGTCTGACGTGGCTTTACCGAAAGAACCAAGACGATGAATCCCTGCAGTCACGAAAGCTTTAAATCGAAATTTAATTATTACTAGCCAATACTAATTTCGGGTCGATTGAAATTGAGAGAAATCTAAATAATTGCAACTGTTTTGATAGATACAGACTCAGTGCCACTTGGAAGCGTATGATTAGGTAATATATAGTTTAATTGCATACCTATTCAGGTTATATTGTGGAGCCATGCGCTGAACCCTGCACGTTACTTGCTGATGTGGTCGGGGCAGGCACCCCAGGGGGTGCAGCGGTGGCATAGTAACATCAGCGCTTATTAAAATAAGCGCACACCCATAGTTGCTATCGCAGCCACACAAATATAAATACACAGTATGGCAGGGTACAAAGGAACCTCGGGCTATGGATGCATAAGCGGAATGTGGGAGACATGTTATTTGTGGAATGCTCTCACTCCTCTCTGTGTTTATGCTAGGACCGCCATTCCCCCCGCACCTCTGACAAAGGTTTTTAGGCCAAGTCACTCCAAGTTGGATGCCTGATTATGTGTTTTCCGTCGTTTCAATGACTGTGAATTTGCAAATCCTGATATTTTAGAGCGCCACAATGTTTAAATTGACAACCACGGCATATGAATACTCTAAAAAAGTGTTACTTGGTAATCTAATAATATAATGTATTGTTACATCACAATACAAAACAGAGTCAGGAGGTTTTGAAAACGACTTGTTGCATGTTTTATTAAAATCCACTTATCCATATGTAGTGAGATAGAATGGGTCACTACGGCACCTAGCATCAGTTACTGATAGAGAGGGAAACTAGGAGTTTAGTAGCCCTCTCTGCCAGTAGGGCATGCAATGGCATGGAACCGGTCCCTAGGGGGCGTAGTTCTGGTGGCTGGCAGAGAGGGGGCATTTGAGGACGGAGCAGGCCGGTTGACTGGCAAGGGCACGTAATAGGCCAGGGTAAGGATGTTGGCCAAAGGTGACAGAAGGGACACGTGGGGTATGGCCTAGAACCTTCTGGTAGATTCCAGAAGGAGGCATGGCCGAGGGCGGAGTCAAGCCACGCTGGGGCGCATAAAAGGGAGGTCCTGAGGCTGGGTCGGGGCTGTCTGCTGGAATGGAGTTCTCCATGCTACGACTTCCCCTGGGTCTTCGTGCTCGGCATCGTGGGTCAGGCAGTGTGCCGACTGTTCTGACCCGGTTTACGTAGTTATCCCGTTGTGGTCCATAGAATAAACGTTTTGCCTCCTGAGTTAGTGTGTCTCTCAGTGAACCCACCACACATACATAAGTGCCATGAGGTCTGGGTTAAACATATCAACTTGATAACAAAGTTTGGAAGTTTATATTGAAGAATTGAACCTAAGGACCATTCAGGGCAATATACATAATACGAATTGTCAATTATCCACGACTAAAGATGTATTCAAGGTGTATAACCAGAGCCGTGGCCGACCACCTTTTTCTTCTCAGTGGCTGTCAAGGAATGGTGCTGCAGGAATTCATTTTAAGGGTGAGTCGACCTCAAGGGGATGGGGTGGGGGGTAACCAAGGCCATTTTTCAATAACCATGGCTACAGACACACCACACCTAGGGGCAATCAAGTGGGTCTGTGCTTACAAAAATCCTGGGATGACCTCCGGAGGGGGTATGATAGGGGTTATGACATCAGGCGCCAGGATGTCTGCGGAGCCAGAATCAGGGATGCACTCCGGCTGACATGATGGATGCACCACGTGTGCCAAAGTAGGAGGAATGTCGGCCGCTAATGTATCTTAGGTAATTAATCACATAAGCTAGAAATCCAATATAAACAGCACACAAAATCATAAGTCAGTTCAGCACTGGCAGACTTCGGCACTTTCCCTTGTGACTGCAATACTGTTGAGTTCTGCACTGGCGGACTCCGGGACTTGCCCTTGTGACCGGTAAGAGTGTTGAGTCCTGCATTGCAGACTCTGGGATTTACCTTCGTGACTGGCAATAATGTCGTTGGAAGGTTTATTTTTTTTAGGCTTTTGGATTGCACATTTTTTCGATTTACATTAACATGATAATCTCTCACATTAACATAGCCACTTCCAAGCCCTCATCTAGGAGGCCGCTTTGGATTGCACCACTCTTCGACTTCGCATTAACATGCTAATCTCTCACATTAACATAGCCACTTCCGTGCCCTCGTCTCGGAGGGCACTCTCCTATATTACAGTTACATGCTAATTTCTCACATTAACATCAAGCTAATATCTCACATTAACATCACTAGCCCCGGCCACTTCTTTATGACCCTTGGGCTACACCCATTTCAAACCTTTTAAAAGTCTGCCTCAGGAGCAAACCATGCTTCTCCACCTGATGACAGACACTTGTGTTGCATCCAAAACGTTGTGATTTATTTTATTTTATACCTACGTGACTTTACCGAAAGAACCAAAGAGTATTAATTACATATTAACATATTTTTGGTACATTTTAACAGTTTTTTTCATATATTTTTTTTATCACAATATATATGTAGGGCTTGAGTATAGCGCGCCACGCATCCCCCGCCTCTGTTGCTATGCAAGCAAGCACAGTACAGTGGGGTGATGTGAGGTAATGGTTGTTGTTGTGGCTGTAGGCGAAGTGGGTCGTTAAGGGTTGAAACAGGTGTCAGGGTAGCCGGGAGGACACAGGCCAGTGATTGGCTGGAAAGGTAATTGGGCATTAGCTGGCGTCGCTCCGGCGGCGAAAACGGGGGGCCAGGGGGCGAGCGATAAGCGGGGGGTAGAGATAATTATGGAGATTAATTGGTGTGGGGATATAAGCCAGAGCGCAATGGAGAGAAGGGAGTCCTGTACGAGTCGGCGTCGTGGATGGAGCTGCAGCAACGGTGCCCAGGGAGTCGCAGAGCAAGTGATAGTAAAGCGTAGAGAGACAGTGTTAGTAGAGTAAAGCACGGAGAGACAGTGGTAGCGAGAACGCAGTGAGCAACCAGGGTAGCCATGCATCGGAAGGATGCAGAGTAGGAGAAACCGTAGAGATGACAAGTGTAGCGATAGTGAGGTAGAGAGACGCGGAGCGACGCGGAGCGGAGTGAGGGCACGGAGAGACGCGGAGCGGTGGCGCAGCAGAGAGACGCGGAGCGGAGCGAGGCCGCGCCGAGACGCGGAGCGGTGGCGCGGCGAAGGTGGACTCTAAGAGGAAAATAAAGAGAGAAAGACAACCCTTGTACGAGTCCTACATATACAACAATGGCAAGACAAGGACCAGGATAGGACATTTGGACGTCAGAACATTATATAAAAAATTTGCATCTCACCGTACAGATACAGAATCGCGTACTTCATGGGATCCATGTTGGGACTCAAAATATTGAGGTTGATGAACTGCTGATTGGGATACTGTGGATTCCTTGGGTAGATGCGAATGTCACGCTCGAACGGCGGCTCGTCGTCCTCGTTGACGAAGACCATCGTGACTTCGTTTGATGTTGGTGCGTTGTATCGTCGTTGATCCGACTGACGATCACATCTCAGCACCATGCTGACCAACGGAATTTCTTCTCCCGTTTGAAGTGCATGGTCAACTTCTCATGCTTCGACTTTGCGCATCTACTGGTAGCTGTTGGCGAATCTGTTGTGCCAGCGGAAAAAGCGATCAATTTCGTCCAGGATAGATTGATGACACTGAGCATTCGCGGTGTGCTGTTGACGGATCTCTGTTGCTTGTGTGCTGCCAAACACGTACAGCTGTGCCTACTGCAGCGCTTGATTGTCAAGCGGCTGCAGGTGAGATATGCGGTGATATGTCTGGCCGTGGACCTTGAAGACATATGGGCCTCGTCCTGGCAAATCGACGATCTTCGCTCCCATCGACGCGGAGACCGCGCTGTTGTAGGATCGTATGTGATCGCGGAAGTGAGCATGATTCGGATGAGTTGGGTCAGTCAGCGATGCATGGAGAAACTCAGGATATTCCAGCTCAACTCCGTTGATGTCCTTTTGCTTTGGCAACTTTAATTTGCTTTTACGGCAGCACGAAGTGAATTTCCGATCAACAGGGCGTTCTGAGATGAAGTTTTTTGAGCCGCAGAACTGGCAGATAATGTTCACTGGACTGCAATTGTGCGCCTCTACTCGAGTGTCGTCGAAATCTATGGCTTCATTGCGGAACGCTTGTCTCTGATACTCAGTAACTAAGCGCTGACTCTGAATGACCGCCACATGCCGCGACTGCGATTTTTCATGAGTTTCAGCCGCGATTCGAAGTGGATGGGCTGTGGCATCTGCTTCACGCTGCGACTGGAATTGCTCAGCAGTTTGTCGATTGATGTAACATTGTTGAGATTGACAATGTGCTGCACGAATTTTCTCGAGCGACTCCTGACTTTGCTTAGCCAACCATCTTTGCTTTTGTTCGTTAGCCTTTCGACGCTTTTTTGCGAGGGGATCTTCGTCCTCGTCCATAATTTGTTACTGGAAGTGAAAAAATATTTAAGGAACATTATGGAGGCAAATAGAGAGAGAAGAGTGGGCCGCCTCTCCTTGGCCTCTCCTCGCTCTTCTCTCTCTCTCGCAAGCGTTCATCATATGCATCATACAAAGATAGATTAAGTAGTGTGCTTACCAGCGTAATCGAACGTCTGTCCCTGCGACTTGTTGATTTTATAGTGTATGCGGGGAGAATGGTAAATTGTCGTGGTCGCAAAACAAATGCCAAAGTCGTGTCGGTGGGGGCTAAGTTGAATCTGGGAATCGATTCTGGGAATCAATACCGAATCGCCTCGTTCTCAAGCGTCCATCATGTTCATCATAGACAGATAAAGGTGTGCGCTTACCAACGTTATCGAACGTCTGTTCTTGCGACTTGTTGATTGTGTTAGCGTATGCGGGGAGAATGAGAAATTGTCGCCAAACAAATGGCAAAATCGTGTCGGTGGGGGCCAAGTCGATTCTGGGAATCGATTCTGGGAATCAACACAGAATCGCCTCATTCTGCAGATCGATTCCAACGTAATCGAACGTCTGTCCGTGCGCCTCCGTCGTTCAAACCTACGCGCTCCCTGCATGAAAACGACGGGAAGTGCAGCGTTCATCACAGATAAAGCTAGGTGTTTATATATAAGATGAAAGCTGGCGATGCTTAGTGAACTGGATTGGTACAACATCCAAATTTGTGGGATAAGTGACACTGGATATATTGATGATGCAGTTGTAATGACCGAAAATAACCCCAAGCCAATGTGCAGCTTAACGGTTATTCAAAGATAGACCAAGGTCTCCGATTGGCGGAAAGAGGCCTCCACAGGGATTGTTTGAGAGGCAGGCTTTTGAAACGATTGAAGGAAGAGGTTTGAATGAAAATAGAGTGGAATCCAGAGGCGATGGTTGGGATCCGTTTGAGGGGAAGGAGAGGGATTGGCGAAGGGAAATACAGTGAGGGAACATTCTAGAAAGGGGACTGCAAAGATATAAAAGGGCAGAGCACAAGGGGAGGGGAGGTTCGAGGGAAAGTACAGCTTCAAGATCAAGCACGAAGCACGGAACTTGATTGTTTTGTTAATAAAAAGTGGCTTCTCGCAGTTCATCGTCCGACTCTTTACACTGATATGGCCCAGGCGTAACAGATTCACTGCACGTAGAAGAGGTTCAAGGTTGGATTCCCGTAGCTGCCCTCTTGATTCGTGCGAGTATATTAATCATACAATACATGCCGTTTGCTTCAAAGTGAAAGCGAAAGATTATTTCGGTAAAGTCACGTAGAAGGGAAATAATAAAATAATAAAAATAAAACGTGATAAAATTCTCAAGACGTTTCGGCCACAACGCAAGCAGCCGTCCTCAGGTGACGCAAAGGACGCTGTCTTTCCGACATCTCTGTTCGTCACCTGATATAAGAATTACTTATTATTATTATTTTATAATTTCCCTTCTACGTGTCTTTACTGATAGAACCAAGAATATGAATCCCTGCTGTCACGAAAGCTTTAAATCGAAAGAAAAAATTCCATGATATCTTTCGTTAGGGAATGGATATAGTGTGATGAGATATCCAAGCCCATGTGGTGGGATACGTGTTGTATATATAGGCCTTTTTCCAAAAAAAATATTAATAATTCTGCCAATATTTTTTCATTGATTGGGGCGAGCATGGGACATGAAAGAGTGAGGCATACCCCCCCCCCCACGAGCAGATGCCTTTCACACCCGACCGCGAAGGAAGGAGTCAGGCCTTGAGGAAACAACTTATCACCCCAATAAAGCAGAACAAACACACACGTACCCAAACAGCGGGGGACACAAATCTCCCCGGACGAGGGATGACGAAACAGACAACGTTTTTTTTGGTTAACTATTTTTGTTTCTTCTAACAACGGTAAAAGTTAAAAAATTTTGCGACAAGAATAAGTGAACATCATAGACCCACACACTCCGATTAAAAACCAGGCTACAATCTACATTAGTGGGTTATTATTTCTCATTTATTATTTAAATACTAATATTATTAACCTTTTTTAAAATTATATTTCTTCTATCTACCTTACCAAAGCACCAAAGAATGAATTCTGGCAGTCAGGGATATTTTAAGCCAAAACGTATTTACATCTCCAACCTCGGGATATCAATAATAACTCGAGAATAAACAGCACAAATCCCTGGATACAGACGGGGAACGAAGGTTAATAAAACCCTAGGAATATACATGGTAATAACAATGATAAATCACAAATCTTGGATAAACATAAACCAACTAATAAACAGGTCCCTGTGGGGTGGGCTGGTAGGAACGAACAAATGAATGGCTATAATAAAATGAAATGGCAAAAAATGGGCGCCAATAAGTGGATGGAAACGTCGACGTAGTGGAACATAGGAAACAATAAAGTAGTAGTAACCGTTGTGGAAAAAATACTAGTATTGCACAAGTATGTACCTACGTGAGTGCAGCTTAGAGCAGACACAGTGAGTAGTAACAATCTGCACGATATGCAGCGCCGTCGTTTGGTGTGTACCACCCAGTGAAGTCGAGGGGGCCAAGAGGTGGGTGCAATCCCACAAGTGAAGCGGCATTCTGGAGGCAATGTTTGGTGTTGAGAAGAGCAAAAATATCACAGTCGTATCCGTTTGCTTGCAACGGGACACGGCACACAACGTTTTGGGCAGGCTGCAGCTGTCCAGCGTCATTTACCAGGAGCACGGCCAGAAAGATGTTGGCAAATGTGACGAGTGGCATAGCGTTGTTTGGCTTTCCGTCTCGGCTCAATGAGTCAAGCAAAGTAACCCACGCGTCTGGACGTCCAGGGTTAACAAAGCATAAGAGTTGCCAGTGGTTGCCATCCTTGCAAATAGGCATTAACCACAGGTGGCGAGTGAAAAGGTCACCAAAACCGTGCTGGCATCGAAGAGCACGTCGGTCGTTCTCCAAGATTTGACGTGGCCAATTGGTAGGATCCTGGGAATAGGTCACATAAATGTCGGGTGAGATAGTCTGGCGTTGGTCTTGAATAGCGCAGTGCATCAAAAGCTCGACAGCAGCACTCGTGAGCCAAGCGCCTGGCACCAATGAACATCCGACAAATCACGACACGCGCGGGAACCGATCACGCGAGACGCGGGATACGATTGGTTAACGCACCCCCCACGTGACGTTTTTCTACTTCCTTTCTGCTCTGCCCCTCCCACACTCCGCCCCCATGGTCTTGACCTCTTGGGGTAAGCCACCCCCTATCACTATTAGCCCCGCCTTCTCGCCCCCAGTACTGTATTTTCGACTCTAGACCCCGCCCCTTTTCACCAACGGCCCCTCCCTCCATCGCGCTAAGCTCCGCCTCACACCGCTTGACCCCGCCCCGGTCTTCCGTAGCCCCGCTCCGCCCCCGTGGCCCCGCCGTCCACCCGCGTAACCCCGCCCCGGCCACCCGTGGCCCCACCCCATCTCGGTGTCCCCACCCCCAGCTCGTGGCCCAGCCCCTTACCGCCGTAACCCCGCCCCAACCCCGCGTAGCCCCGCCCTCCACCTCGTGGCGACGCCCCCTGCCGCGGTAGCCCCGCCCAGCCCCGCATAGCCCCACTCCCTACCGCTGTAGCCCCGCCCAATACACCCCTAGCGGGGGAGAGATTCCCAGGCCTGGCTCTAGGCTGGAGACCCGCCGACGGGGGGTGGGGGGGGGGGAGTGTATTTTAATGTAAAAGCTTAAAATTTAAATGTTTCTATTTAAAAACATGAGGGAATGTAACATTGTTAAACATTAACTCCCTTTCACACACGCGGGAGTATGATACGAAGGGAGAGATAGAGGCCTAGTTCTAGGCTGTAGGCCTAGCTGTAGGCTTTAGGCCGCTGTGAGTTAATTTTTAATTTAAATGTTTTAATTATTTATGTAAAAGCTTAAAATTTAAATGTTTCTATTTAAAAACATGAGGGAATGTAACATTGTTAAACATTAACTCCCTTTCACACACGCGGTGGTACGATACGAAGGGAGAGTTAGAGGCCTAGTTCTAGGCTTTAGGCCTAGCTGTAGGCTTTATGCCGCTGTGAGTTAATATTTAATTTAAATGTTTTAATTATTTATGTAAAAGCTTTACATTTATTAAAAATATCAGGGAATGTAACATTGTTAAACATTAACTCCCTTGCACACACGCGGGGGTACGATACGAAGGGAGAGTTTGAGGCGTTGTTCGAGGCTTTAGGCCTAGCTGTAGGCTTTAGGCCGCTGCGAGTTAATTTTTAATTTAAAAGTTTTAATTAAAAGCTATCTCAGGGAATAATAAGGGAATGTTACACTTGTTTAGCCAGGAAAGCGTCACTGAGTCTAAAGGTTTTTGTAGGGTCATGCCAAGTGTTTGCAGTAGGGGGCGATGTTACTACACGGACGGACGGACGGACGGACGATATAATCTATTGTAGGCTGGTTCACTTCGTTCCTACCAGTATTATGAAGTATTAAACCAAGGGTCATCCAGAAGAATAAAAAAGGCGAAATAGGTCAATCACGTGTGACAAAGATAAAATGTATTCCATAGAGAAAGCCTCCCAGCCGCCTTTGTCTTCCAGAAGCATGTGGTAGCAATACAATCAAAAGGAAGAGGGAGGAGCAGGGCAATGGCACTCACAAGGATAAACTCCCTCAAAGAGAGTTTATTGCAATAATGAATCAGGGTGTAGCAATTTGGGACATCTGTTTTACACGGATGAAAAGATGGCTTGAGGAGGGGGACAGGAACCAGGCCAGGGTGAGACTTAACAGATTGCTTAACAAATCAGAACACACACGGACACACGTACAGCTATTCCCGCAGGCTGAGAGCGAAATTAAAGGAATTCCGGTTCTTTGTGAGAAGGCGAGCCGAGGGAAGATAATTTTGCAGATTAAAACAGAGACACGACCCACACATTGCTACTACGACAAGCGACATAGAGTCTTGCAAAGGGGCAGGCTCTGGGGCATGGCCTTGAGATCAACCATGGGTGTCGTGTCTCGCAGAGAGAAGGGACAATGTGTTGTTAAGAGCTGAGTTCGGCATGAACCGACAGAGTATCGCTGAAAGTTTTATTCTACATTCATCCTGATGTTTTGAGTCGCTTGCAGAATCGAGGATTGCGATGAGTTGTATTGTACTAAGCTATTACGATTTGTTTAAGAGGTATGCGAATACAATTTACAAGTTTTGAGAGTGAGTGCCAGCTCCGACAAGCCAGCAGGGCTGCGATCGGCAGGCTCCGGGAACCTGCCCCCGTGACTGGCACATCGTCAACGAGCTGCATCAGCAGAAGCCATGAGACTCCAGCCAGCGACAGAAGACCACCAGCTACAGAAGACTACACAACACAGAAGAGTTCTACAAGCGGCAAGCTCCGGGGTGAGCTCTGCAATCAACCAAGGATGGCGAGGCTTGCCGAGTAGCGACGGGTCACCGAGTCCGGGTTCAGCGCTGACAGAAAAAGTATCGTTCAAAGTCATTCTACACTGAGTACCAGCTCCCACCCAGCAGCTGCACGATGAAGGAGAGCAACGACAAGCAATCAACCTCGAGAAAGGGCGGAAAGCTCCAAGCATCATCCAAGCCAGCATCGCAGAGAACCAGCTGCACGCGCAATCGTGCACCGCCAGAGAGCACAGAGCAGTAGAGAGAGCACGCAGCAGCGCCACCGAGCGCCACCGAGCAAGGGTGTCATCTGCCAGCCGACTCAGCTCATCCAGCAGGGGAAAGAGCCTGACCAGCCGCCCGTGAGCAAGAGGAGACCGCCGGCGAGAGCGCCGTGGGTTCGACCCACACACACACCGACGCAGCTTATCCAGCAGTGGAAGGAGCCTGCAGCTGCAGCGGCAGCAGCTCCAGCTGCTGCCTCAAAGCGAATGAGCGAGGAAGCTGTTCGTATAACACGCCCACACTCACACACGACCACGCATCGCCCGGCATCTACCTGACGCGAAATAATTGATCAAGGAAACCAATCCACACATAAAACATACCCGGACTAATAATAAGGATCAAGGAGACAAATCACCACACACACATGAAACACATACCCGGGCTGATAATAATAAGACTAATGATAAGGGTGCGTCAACTATTAGCTAATAACGAAGAACATTGCTGCCCATTGAGTTACGTGGATACGGTCGTTGAGAAGTATTTAAGTCTTTCATTTTCTTTCTAATTGCATAAATATTACCAATGAAGTTATGGATGTAAACTAAACGTTTGAAACCTACGTTACGAATCTACACGCTCACAGGGAGAATATTGTGTTAAAATGTTTATTTTGATCACAGAATCTTACCAGCGAATTTATTGAAGCCGTCGCCAATTGATAAGCATCTGCTGAAGCAGGCACACTGCCGCACACCATTTCGTTAAATGCATAATATCACCGATGAATTCATTGACGTATACTTTTGCCTTCGGGATATGTTTCTTTATTGCCATTCGTATGAATATCGTAGCATGCATTTTTAAGGACTTTTTACTATCGCCGTATATGCTCGCGTTACTCTGAGGAATTAATCGATTATTCTGTTACCCAGTTTAACAACGTAATCATTGAAGGTTAAATGTACGGATCAATGAGGAGAACATCTCCAGGAGTACTGTGTTGACAATTCCAAGCATAAGAGTTCGAATATTAGAGTGTTATATTTTTGTTTAGAAATTAAAGTTGCTTAACACAGAAGTGTCTGAGTGGTGCCTTCCTAAGTTCATGCATAATAATCTTAATTATAAGAACAGTATCCTGCGGGGAGATTTTAATTTGGAGACCTGACATAAACACACTAAGACATAATCAGTAAATGTTAAAGCGAGAAGAATTGTATTATCCAGATTGATAATACAACCCTAGACAACGAAGCTAAGCCTAATTATAACTACAGTGAGGGAAAAAAGTATTTGATCCCCTGCTGATTTTGTACGTTTGCCCACTGACAAATAAATGATCAGTCTATAATTTTAATGGTAGATTTATTTGAACAGTGAGAGACAGAATAACAACAACAAAATCCAGAAAAACGCATGTCAAAAATGTTATAAATTGATTTGCATTTTAATGAGGGAAATAATTATTTGACCCCTCTGCAAAACATGACTTAGTACTTGGTGGCAAAATCCTTGTTGGCAATCACAGAGGTCAGCCGTTTCTTGTAGTTGGCCACCAGGTTTGCACACATCTCAGGAGGGATTTTGTCCCACTCCTCTTTGCAGATCTTCTCCAAGTCATTAAGGTTTCAAGGCTGACGTTTAGCAACTCGAACCTTCAGCTCCCTCCACAGATTTTCTATGGGATTAAGGTCTGGAGACTGGCTAGGCCACTCCAGGACCTTAATGTGCTTCTTCTTGAGCCACTCCTTTGTTGCCTTGGCCGTGTGTTTTGGGTCATTGTCATGCTGGAATACCCATCCACGACCTATTTTCAATGCCCTGGCTGAGGGAAGGAGGTTCTCACCCAAGATTTGACGGTACATGGCCCCGTCTATCGTCCCTTTGATGCGGTGTAGTTATCCTGTCCCCTTAGCAGAAAAACACCCCCAAAGCATAATGTTTCCACCTCCATGTTTGACGGTGGGGATGGTGTTCTTGGGGTCATAGGCATTATTCCTCCTCCTCCTCCTCCAAACACGGCGAGTTGAGTTGATGCCAAAGAGCTCCATTTTGGTCTCATCTGACCACAACACTTTCACCCAGTTGTCCTCTGAATCATTCAGATGTTCATTGGAAAACTTCAGACGGGCATGTATATGTGCTTTCTTGAGCAGGGGGACCTTGCAGGCGCTGCAGGATTTCAGTCCTTCACGGCGTAGTGTGTTACCAACTGTTTTCTTGGTGACTATGGTCCCAGCTGCCTTGAGATCATTTACAAGATCCTCCCGTGTAGTTCCGGGCTGATTCCTCACCGTTCTCATGATCATTGCAACTCCACGAGGTGAGATCTTGCATGGAGCCCCAGGCCGAGGGAGATTGACAGTTATTTTGTGTTTCTTCCATTTGCGAATAATCGCACCAACTGTTGTCACCTTCTCACCAAGCTGCTTGGCGATGGTCTTGTAGCCCATTCCAGCCTTGTGTAGGTCTACAATCTTGTCCCTGACATCCTTGGAGAGCTCTTTGGTCTTGGCCATGGTGGAGAGCTTGGAATCTGATTGATTGCTTCTGTGCTCCTAATCTCAGCTTGTTACCTGTGTAGTGACTTGCAGGCACTCGGACGACGGAGTAGAGGTACACACTTTTATTTAACACAAGGGCGGACTGTACAATACTTGAAGGGGTTACGGCCCCCTCACCTGCTGCCGACTGGTTGGCGAGCGGCCAAGCCATAGGCCACCGCGTG
>CM025612.2:21790477-21836228 GCA_014621495.2 Entosphenus tridentatus
GGAGCGGATATGGGAAATGCAGGTATGTGAATAGTGTTACTTTGCCCATGCATGATGCAGGATTAGCAGTATCACAGGGAGGGGGTGGGGGTAGCATTAATAAAGGGATGAAGTGTTAATAGTATGTAGCTTACTGTGCAACGATGGCAGTATCCGGCAGTGGTTTATGCCAAGATGACATCTTGCTCTTTGAGTCAAGTATCAAGCAAATAATAAGACTACAGTAAATCCCCATTTAACGCGTGGGGTTCACACTAAACGTTTTCGTTTTAATGTGGTTTTTCCTTTCAATAAGTTTTTAGCTTTATGTGCACCGTGCCCGCTATAACACGAGTATAGCACGTGATGGACGATTCTCCATAACGTGAGTCTAGCGCGTGGTGGACAACTTTTAAGAGTGGCGTGGGTGATGGCAGTGTTGTTCGGGGATGTTGGGAGCTGGTACTGTAGTACCGGCACTGTAGTACTGGAGTATTGCCATTGCGGCACTGTAGCACTGCGGTACTGTAGTACTGGTACTGTAGTACTGGTACCGCAGTGCATGGTACTATACTACTGTGGCACTAGCACTGTGGTACCGGCATAGTAGTACTGGTACCCCAGTGTTGAGGTGCAAAGACGACTCGAAGGCAGATCTTCTTAGGGGCTTACGCCAAGGGTTTATTAGGGGCTTACGCCTAGGGTTTATTAGGGGCTTACGCGAGTTACTGGCATGGCTAATATAAATATCCCCAGGGATAGGGTACTGGGGCTCCTAGCACTCAAGACTGACCAGGCTCTTCCCACTGCGCCGGCCGAGGGCTAACATCGGCCAACCGGGTACAGCAGCCACTCCTAGCCTCGTGCTAGATTCCCCCTACCCTGGGTCCCGACCAGATACCCGTACCCTACCCGATACCCGACTACCCGTACCCGGCCGGGTACGGGTACGGGTACCCATTTGCGACCCTGGTGCGGCCGGGTACGGGTAAGGAATCAAAACTCGTTTGCGACCTCTGGTCCCGACTTCCACCCTTCACGTTCCTGGGCTCCTGCGACGACCCCGCCCACGTCACAGGCTCCAGCTCAAGTACCCCAGGGAGACATGTCATCGCTCCGCCCCTTGTGCATGACGTCACCACCCGTGACGTCATCTTACCGGAAAGTCTGCCTCATCAGAGGGTGAGCGTGACGTGATGTCATCGACTACTCCTCGACACTAGTACTGGCACTGTAGTAATGGTGCTGTAGCACGAGCAGTGTAGTACTGGCACCAAAGTGCTGGTACTGTACTACTGTGGCACAGTAGTACTGGCACTTTAGTACTGTAATGCTGGTACCGTAGTACGACCACTGTAGTACTGTAGCACTAGTACTATGGTGCGTCTGGGGACAAAGTCCCGCTCGTGCACCCAAAGTCGTAGCGGTGGTACTAAATGCTACTCCGGCTCAGGCAGGAGCTTATCCATTACCCAGGTTGTGTGGTATACATTTGTAGGACTCGTACTCCGGTTGTCTTTCTCGTTCCGTTTATTCACACTTTAGAGTTCACACCTCCTCCTCATCACCACTCCGTGTCTCCCCGTTCTCTTCGTTGCACCATCCGCCATCAATGACTCTCTATGTCTCTCCGTTCGCTCGCTCCGCTCCGCGATTCCGCTCCGCTCTCTCTCCTTCTCTCCCAAGGTCCGTTACTCCGCTGCTACCCTACTCTGTCCTCCGATGCACTGCTACCACTGCTACCGCACACTGTGTTCTCTCTATCCACTGCTACCGTACTCTGTGTTCTCTCTATCCCCTGCTACCGCACTCTCTGTTCTCTCTATTCACTGTTACCCTTATCGTATCTATCCCTACTCACTGCTACTCCTCTCTTCCCCGGGCACCAATCACTCCAACTCCAATCAAGACTCCCGTCTCTCCGTTACGCTGTGCCTTTTATCCCCGCACCAATCAGTCCCAATCAATTATCTCATCCCCCGCTTTGCTATTCGCCCCCAGGCCCCCAGCCTCACGTGACCTTGTTATTCCCGCCAGAGCGGCGCCGGTCATTAGCTACTCAACCTCCTAACCAATCACCGGCCTGTGTCCTCGGTTATCCCTAACACCTGTCGCCTCTCTCAACGACGTCTCCCTCATGCCCCGACAACAACAACCCCGTCCTCCGATACCCTCCACTGTACACTGCTCGCTTGCATAGCAACAGAACAACAGAACGCGTGGCGCGTCATATTTCAAGTCCTACACATTTATAAATGACGCGATTTAACCCAAAAAGCTTTATTATGCATTGTAGACTGTAGTACTGGTAATATAGTATTAGCACGGTAGCACTGGTGCTGCAGCACTGTATGAGTGATACTGTAGTCCTGTTACTGTGTTTTGGCAGCATCTTTGTGTGCAGCGTCATCTCACTCTCCCATATTTTTCATATCTCTCTCACCCACGTTATATTAAATCAATGATTGTCAGACATGGCGAATTTATAGAAATACTATATAAACACAACACTTAAAAAAACATGGAAAACTGTAATGTACTGTCAAATGAAAACAAAAATAACACGGTGGGCTGGAACGGAAATCCCGATATTCACCGTTATTCCTTGTGGGAAAATCACTCCAACTTAACGCGAATCTACGCAGCAGTTTTCACGAACGCAACCGCCGTATTAAGCGGGGACTCACTGTACAACAATTTCAAGGTGTTTGGGTTCCTGCTCTCTCTGAGAGCTGAGAGTGGCTCGTAGGTTGGCCCAGAAGAGGGCCTGCTTGCTTTGCTCCACAGGCCACTCCAGGTAGGTCTTGCGCGCCATTAGGCGACGCAGCCGGCAGAAGCGGCTGGGCACCGAGTCGCGCGGGATGGGCTCCAACAGCACGAGCACCAGAGCACCGTCTCGGTTCTCCATGAGGTGCTGCTGTGCAAAGTACAGCTCGTAGTGGCACCACTCGCTCTCCACGAAGCTCCGCGAGATGACAAAGAGAGTCTTGCGGCTCTGCTCGATGCAGTCAATGATGTTGTCCATGATGACGCGGCCGGGGACAAAGTCCCGCTCGTGCACACAGAGTCGGAACGGTGGTACTGAATGCGACTCTAGCTCAGGCAGGAGCTTCTCCATTACCCAGGTTGCGTCGTGCTGGCTGTACGACACAAACGCATCGTAGACTGCATTTTCAACCGGATCTGAGAGGAAATTCCGTCGCTTGGCTTGGAGCCAAGCCCACGTCATGCGCAGATACCACAGCGCATCTAGGTACCAGCAGAGCCAGACCAGGAGAGTGGTGCACACGAATGTTGTAACACAGGCTATCACGATCTTCAGTGTTGTGTCACAGTAGAGTGTGGGGAAGGAGAGCGAGGACAGCTGTTTACCAATTGCATCCTCTGGATTTGAGCATTGGTAGTCAGATGGCCATCCTTCAATGTGCAATGGTGAGGAATTCTCACAGAAGGTGATAAAGTGGCGGATGTCGCACGTGCAATAGAATGGGTTTCCCCTCATGTCTAGCAAGGTGAGATTACCCAGACCGTGCAGGACAGAGGGATCCACTGTCCATAATGTGTTCCCAGCGACCGTCAGCACCTTCAGCCAGGGCAGAGCCTTGGGCAGCTCAACTGGGAAGGTGCTCAGCTTGTTATTACTCAAGTACAGCTCTTTGAGCTTTTCAAACTTTATCAATTTAAAGTCAACATTCTGAATTTTATTGTTGCTCACATCCAGCGAGTGCAGTGATGTGGGTATACAGTTAAATGCATTTTCTTTTAGGAAATTACGAGACACATTAAGGAATTTCAAACTCAAAGGCCACTCACATCCTGACTCTCCATTCTTGCGTAGCCTATTTTTAGACACGTCCAACGATGTCAAAGACAGTAAGTTTTTTAACATGGCACCAACTGTATCAAGGGAAGTGAAAATATTTTTGCGCAGAATTAGCTTGTTGAGTTTTTCAAGGTTTGTAGAGTGTATTTTTCCACATACAGAATTTTCATTTAGTTTGTTATTTGATATGTCAAGTAAGTATAGATTACCAAAGTTATTTACAATGCCACATCCAAGGCTGATAAGGCTAGCATCAGTCATGACCAAAGATTCTAGTTTTGAGGAAAGTACATTTAAATTTTTTACGTAGAAAATACCATGAAAGTTTGGGTTGTAGATTCCCTCTATGAGGAGGTGACGTACAGATATGTTTGGACTTGGCAACATTTCCCTCGGAAAATCACTAAGGCCATCAAAATATATGTGCCGCATGTTCACTGCAACCAGTTTACTAGAACTAATGATGCTTGTGAAAAGAAAGACAATGGTCGGGATTATTACTTGCAAATGTGATACACTGAATATTTCTAGAATGCTGTGTTGCTTAGAAACACATTCAAAAGGGTTTACGTCGCCAGAGTAATTAGTAAAATCAAGGAACTCCAATTGCAACTCCACACTGTTACCGGAGACATCACAGATCATATCAGTGAGCAGTGAAATGTTTGTGTGCATGGTTAAGGCCAGAGTCACACTCTGTAGACTGCGGAATGCTGAGAGGGATCCTGGAGTGTAGATGGTCAGGTCTCCAGTCACAATGGAGAGATGTTCCAGTTCCATTGTCTCGCTGATACTTTGGTAAATTTCAGTGACATTCAGGCCCCCAACCTTCAGATGATGCAGAGTCTTGAGAATTGTGAAGGAACCTGGAATATATAAATAAATGTAAGAGTTGTTACTGACGTCCAGAGACCTTACAGACTTGAGAAGAGCAAATGAGTCATCCCATGCCCCTGGTAATCTGTTATTACTCAAGTCAATGTTTTCTAAAACAGAGTTATTTGAGAAAGTCAAGGGGTCAATGCTTAATATTTGGTTGAAGGACACATTGAGAGATTTTAGCTGTGAAAGTGCTGACAGGTGCTCTCTCTGAATGCTAGAGATCTGGTTGTAGGACATGTCCAAAGAGGCTATGGTGACTGGGAGGTCTTCAGGCACAAATTGCAGGCCCAGGCGTGAGCAGTTGGCTTTGTCTCCTCTTATCTGGCAGCTGCTGAAGATGGAATCCCCATGACTCCACGCAGGTCCTGCCATCAGGACGAATGTCACCAGCAGAGCCACGCTCATTTCCATTGCGCTCCCCCACCCTCCTGGCCAACACTGACGACACACAGAGTTACAACCGGGGGGTTATGCATGGTGACGATTTTCTTTGTCTCCAGATCACGCATGTGGCTGCACATGGAAAGAATGATGTCCAGAATATGGGACCTAGGTGACACATAATGCTCTTAGCACCAGGGCTGGCAGTATAAGCAAATATCGATATACCAACTTTGTCATGCAGGAAGAGCAATGTATTTCATACAACAATAATATGAGAATAGGTTTTCCCATTTTTTATGATTCCTTGTAAAAGGTTTCAGTTTGGTGTTTTAACATCTTAACACCTGTTTTGTTGCCAGAAAAAAGGGGAAAACCTATTCTCATATGTTGGTACTGGCAAAGGAGGTCCCATTATGTAGTTGCACAACGATAATAGTTTTGCACGAATAGGCTATGCATCCGGCCAGGTGGCTCAGTAGTACTGTAAGTGGCTCATAGCTAGCAACACACACTGTGTCTCATCACGCCAGAGACCATACAAATGCTCAAACGCAGTGCGGCGCTCTGGCAAGAACCTAGACTAACATCACGTGGTCCAGAACATCTGGGCTAGGGTCGTCATGCATTTTCCCAGTCGAGCATCAGTGGAACCCATCTAGGAATCTCTCCGTTGGTTGCCACTGCGCCAGGAAGACAATTACAAATACTTTTTCTTATGTTCGTTCAGTGGATATCTGACCCAGTCCCAAGTCTGGAGAAAAAGGAGGAGGGTCAGACGAAAGGGTGATGATACTTTGGTCGTGAAGAAAAAAGACGAAAGAAATCCAATGTACATGATGACCACCAGCTTGGACGTCGCCTGGGTCAACAAGGTCCGCGTTCCCAATTGAGTAACCGGGATTGGGTCGAAAATGTAGCTCCCGGAAAACAGCAGCAGACACTATCAGGAAACAATGCAGCCAAATTGCGAAACAACAGAGGCAGAGAATGGCGAAAAAGGAGATCACAGTAGGGACACGGAATGTGAGAACACTATGGGCAACAGGAGAGTGAGAGCTGCTATAAAAGGAAATGTAAAGGTAGAGCAGCCTAGGACTGGCAGAAATAAGATGGACAGGAACGAGGGAGATACATGGAGGTGAAGTGATCTGGTCAGAGTAAGAAAAGTACATACCAGAGGAGTAGGGTTCTTGTTGAGTGCAAAAGCCAAAGCATTATTATTGGGATACAGACCGGTTTGTCCAAGAGTAATTGTACTTATATTAATGGACATCCCCTAAATATATCGGTCATCCAAATATGTGTACCAACATCAGATAGCACAGAAGATGGTATTTAAAAGTTATATGAAACTCTGGAAAGCAGGTTAAAGGAACTGCCTAGGAAATATATTAAGGTAATTGTAGAAGACTGGAACGCAAAAATTGGGAAGGATAATTACGGATAGGAACGCATCATGTAAAGGTATGGATATGGATAAAGAAACGAAGGAGGCGATAAACTGCTAGAATTTGCTTCATGACATGCCAAAATGAATACTAAGTTCAAACAAAAATACTGCAGAAAATATACATGGAGGGAAAATATACAAATATGATAGATCTGGTAATTATCGACAGATGCTGGAAAATATCAGTTTGACTATGCAGAAGATTCCAAGGAGCCAAAATGTCATTGGACCATAGCTTGGCACTATGCAAACTAAAAGTGTTTCCAGAACGCAATATAAGAGGAAGAGGAACATAGAGCCAATTGATAATGAGATGAGTAAATATGAAGAGGAAATATCGAGTAGAATCAGGGGGGGGGGGGATATAGAAAACCTTAATATAGGCAGCAAGACGTTAACACTGAATAAGATAGTGGAGTAGGCAGCAGAAGCAACAATACACTTAGTAGTAGAATCGAAAAGAAAAGGAATAACTGAGAAAACTTTGGAACTAGCACAGGAAAAGAGAAAAATATGGCAAAAGGTAAAGCAATCGGATGAGATGGCAACTAAGTACAAAACTATATGCCATGAGGTAAGGACAAGAAAGAATATGCAAGAATGGCTGGAAAAGCAATGTCGTGATATGTTCTACTATGTTGGAGAATACAAGACCAGGGGGGTGTACAAACTAGTCAAGAGCACAAATAGGAAGTGGCAACTAAGGCAAGCAGCATTACAGCAATGTGTATAAGGATATGGCTCAAGAGACTAAAGAGCTGCTGGATGAACTAGAAAGTATATTCCCACCACCAAGGGATGATGTAAATGATAAATCGTGTATGTAAAAGTAGAAAAGGCAATAAAACATCTGAAGAAAAACAAAAGTCCTGGAGTGGATGGCATAAGTGGAGACATTAGAAAAGCTGGAGGGATGGAACTTATAAAATAAATGCAAGAGTTATGCTAACAAGTATGCAGAGAAGAGAAAATACTGGAGGATTGGACAAAATTAATAATTGTGACGATACCCAAGAAAGGAGATCCCACCGATTGTAAAAATTACAGAACCATCGCACTCATGAGCTACATAGGGAAAGTACTAAAGCTAGTACTATTACATCTATTACAAGCACAGACTGAGGATTATTTGGTGGATGAACACTCAGCGTTTAGTAAAGAAAAGAATAAGTACAGAACATCTTATTATTAATGCTTATTGCAGAGAAAGCAAAGAGAAAGAATAGGCTGGTATCCAACTATTTCATATATTTCCAGGTAACATGTAATTTGACTAAGCAATATATAACGTGGGCAACATTGAGATCATATGGAATAGGGAAAAGACTAACATATTCTCCAGGATATAGGTGAATGTTCAAAGTCGGCAGTAAAGTTTGGATAGTAAAAAGGAGGATGGTTCTAAACAACAATAGGTATGAGACAAGGAGATCGACGATCAGCATATAACGTCATCATATACTGGGAAAGAGTGATAGATGCCATTCAGGACAATGGCACAGGAATATCTGTGCAAGGAGAAATAATAAATAACCTGAGATTCGTGGATGACATAAACATGGTGTAAGAAAGCAGTATAGTACTGTAGGAAAGTGTTCAATGCTAAATAAGTCAGGAAAGGATTCAGAACTCAGAATTGACGTGGAAAAGAAATAGACTATGGTGTTAGTAACGGAGGACATTGAGAAAAAGTAATACTAGAAAGCAGCAAGATTGTGAATATAAAGGAATTTACATAATAAAAAAAGTCTACTGACATGAGACAATGACTACACGAAAGACATAAGAGCGAGTATCTCATAGAAAATGAGTAATGGCAGGATTCAATACCATCTGGAGAAGAAAGAAAATCAGCTGCAAGACCAAACAGAACATCTTAAGGATATGGGTGTCTAGTACAGCGTTGTATGTCTTCGAGACTTGGACATTGAAATAGATTGATAGAGATATGATATGGGCATTCTAAATGCATTGCTGTAGAAGGAAATTGTATCTAAACTTGACCCAAAGAGGGACCAACGTAAAAGTAAGGAAAAAGGTCGCACATAGAAAAATACTGATGCAGGCAGTGATGAGAAGGAAATTGGCACTAATTGGACACATATGTAGGATGGACAACAACAGGAAAAAATGCGTTCGGAAAAATGGAAGGAACCAGAAACAGAGGAAGACCTAATAGAGAATGGCTTGACAACGACATAGGATATTGGTGCCAGAAAGATGTGGCACTACTCAAGCAAGTTGCCACAAGACAGAGAAATGTGGAAACAAGTGACAAAGTGTGCAATGGACACCTATGGACTATCTACCCATGGATTGTGATGATGATGCTTCTTATGTTCAAGATAGACTCCACTGGGAAACCTGGCGTCTAACTAATCTCAAAGCGCTTAGAACTGATCACATTCCAACTTGCGTCACCCACTTTTCAAACACAGTAAATCCATTTTAACGTGCGGCGTTCACACGACACGTTTTCGCTTGAACACGGTTTTTCTTTTATAAAACGTGTTTCGCGTAACGCGCACCGTGCCTACTATAACGCGAGTCTAGTGTATAAAGGACTACTCGCAATAATGTGAGTCTAACACGTGACGGACTACTCGCTATAACGCACGTCTAACGCGTGACGGACTACTCGCTGTAACGTGAGTCTAGCACGTGACAGACTTCTCCCTATAATTCGAGTCTAAAGTGTGACGGACTATTTTTCTGAATGACGTGAGTATTGGCAGCATTATTCGGTGATGTTGGGAGCTGATACTGTAGTACTGATACTGTAGTACTAACACTGTAGTACTGGTACTGTAGTACTATTATTTTAGCAGGGATGTGCGGTCAGGGGAGGCAGGGGAGGCAGAGCCTCACCTGTCATACTCCAATGAAAATAGCTGTTACGAAAAGTAAAACAATATATATTTAGATTTTTCCACTGATCTGTTTTATAAATGTCATTTCTGTACGATTCCAATCATTTTTAAATCCTTTATATTAAGTTCACTTGCGCGCTTGCTTGCTTACGACCGTGCAAATCTTTCGGTCTTTTTTAACCCACTTCCCGTGATCCAATCGAGCTGACATTTTCCACACAGACTCGTTGTGCGTGACAATTAATGTTCGTGAAATTTTTTTTCCAAAATTTTACACTTTTTAGGACAAAAATATTATATTTAATTACCAATTGCTTAATGGTGGCATGCAATCATCTGACCCATAGGTGGCAGCCATCTCAAGCCAGAGGACGAGAGGACTCTAGCCGCCACGCATATAACGGATTTATAGTGAAAAACTTTGTTTTTACGGGTTAATTTTTTTATAGTCAAAATCGCAAAATTTGCGGAGCTCCGCTGCAAATACAGGAAGAGACGAGAGGTGAGGCAGCAACAAGCTCAGCCTCCCCTTTGATTGTGCAACTCCTCAGTAACTGGATGGAGCACGGGCAATAAGCGTGTGCCTGTTACTATCTCAGTATGTCACCAATGTAATGTTTGTAGACCCCTTCATTTAATATCCTCGCCTTCCATACGCCAGGTAACTTATTTCACGTATGTGTATAAAGATATTTAGTCTCGCTGGCTCGTCATGAAACTGTAATGAAAAAGCACCAGGGGAGGCAGCTATCACATCTGCCTCACTGAGTGGCCACGCCCCTTTCGTGAGGCCACGCCCCCCTCAGTTTGTGAATCTGGCTCTGACACGAGCCAGTGCCTCTCCAGCCATTGACCTCACCGCACGTCACTGTACTGTAGTACTGGTATTGTCGTACTAATACTGTAGTACTGTAGTCCTGGTGGTGTAGTACAATCGGAAGGATAAATAAATGGATTGGACTAGTTGTACATGGGGATGGGATGATGGACACGAATATTGTGGAGAGGATGGAAGAGCGAAAAGAGAAGGGCAGAGAACAGAGGCGCATGGAGAAGATGGCAGCCAAGGAGCTGCCGCACAGGCAGAGCAACACCACAAGAGATCACGATCCAACTCCTCTCTGTCTGTAATAAAGCCAAAGATCCCCCATATATTCTAGATTTGAAGCTTTCGTGACTGCAAGGATTCATACTCTTAGTTCTTTCGGTAAAGTCACGTTTTATTTTTATTAATTTCATTTTTTACCTACGTGACTTTACCGAAAGAACTAAGAGTATGAATCCCCCATATAGCCTTTGGCGGCACCAATTTCAACCAGCACGAGGTGGTTAGTAGTCAGGACCATGCCGGGCCACATTTGACTCTCAGTGCCCATGTTTACACACCACCACTGGTACTCATTTAAGACTGAGTCGACCTAGGAGAGGCCCAGGAATAGTTTACATATTCGTCCCCGATGTTGGCCGTGATAGGGATTAATATCGGAATGTGCTAACCACTGTGCCACTGCTCTCCTTAGAGCAAGAATGTGGGTATACCATTGAGTACATTAGTTCAGCAGACCTGAGGTTACAGACCCATGTCAAACTGACCTTGGAGTCAGAACACAATTATAGTATTGACAGCTAACTTGGGAACTGGGAGGGAGAGTATTCCCCCTTTTCCGACCATACAATGAATTGCTTGCAGCTTTGTTAATATAAACGAAATACAATCTACCTCCGAAAAGGAAGGCTTCAACATAACTGTGAAAGTTTCATTTGTTGGAAAAACGAGGCAGCTCTTTCTTATAGGCATAATCCCATAATACATTAAATAAATATTCGGTATACATTGCTCAGTTCATGATGTTAGTATATCCACGCATACTACAACTGAACTGTGGGCAGATCAGCAGTGGCTGTGGCTCTCCGTGGTCCACATTTGCCGAGTGCAACAGCTCGTGCCCTTGGAAGGTCGCTCCATCACGAGACCCGACCGTATGCGGTCAAGACAGAGCCACCACTGGACGTGTAGTGGAAAGCAGTGGAGAAGCAGAAAAAGCTGTAATACAGCTGTAGTAAGTTCAAAGCAGTAAGCTATAGAGGGGTTTTCAGGAGTTGAGCAGCTGAAACAATATATAACGCAGATCTGTAGATTTGCCGTTGTTGACCAGTGAACATGTGTAGTGACATTGAATGGGTCACTAGGGCCCGTAGCGCTGGGAACCGGTAGAGAGTGAGATTGTGGGTGTAGTAGCCCGGTCTACCAACAGGGCAGGTAAAATGTGCCACTGGAGCGCATAGCCCGGTTGCTGGCATAGAGGGGGGATCTGAGGACACAGCAGCCGGTCTGTCAGCAGGGCACGTGATAGGCGGGGGTAAGGGATGTAGGGTAAAGGTGACAGAGGGGACATGTGGGGTGCAGCCCAGAACCTTCTGGTAGGTTCCAGAAGGGGGCGTGGCCGAGGGCAGAGCCAGGCTAGCCTAGGGAGGATAAAAGGGAGGTCCTGACGCTGGGTCGGGGCTGTCGTTTGGAATGGAACCCATCGACTACGCAAGTCTTCGTCCCCGTCTTTACCTCCTCGGCATTGTGGGTCAGGCAGTGTGTGTCTGTCCTGACCCATGTGAAGTTATACCCTGGACTGTAGAAGAATAGAATAAACGTGTGTGCCTCCTTCTATTAGTGTCTCTGAAGTGACTACGACATTTGATGTCAGAAGTGTTAACGATAAGAAAACTTTTTTTTTATGTAGAGGGAAGGAAGTATGTTTATTTAAATGTTTAAGGAAAATGTCAATGTTAACGAGGAGGAATATGCTTACCGTGGTGTTCTCGGATGAAGAAAACGGCAGGGAGGTGATCCCCCAGACAACCCCAGAATCCGGAACCCCGGAGAATGGTCCGGAGGAGGCGATCTCGGCGGAGCAGCGGGTGGGAAACAATGACTCCGTGCTGCTACCGTCCAGAGGAGGACGGCGTGTTCACAATGTGCCTCGCAGACCTGTTGTCCACGGTGGCAGTGCTAGTTGTGCAGCTGGAGGTCGAGGAGCCGGAGGAAGACATGGCGACTCAGGGGCAGCGGGTGGACAGCCCTGCCGCCGCCGTCGACCAAGCGCGAGAAACAGCGGAGCTCCAGCCTGCGCAGGCGGCTGCCATTTTGTCGACTGGGCAGGAATCTCTTCCCACCAAATTCGACCTGCCGCCAACTTCGTGCCCGGCGATGCCTTTCTTCAAGAAGCGGCTGCCGTTTGTGCGGGAGTTTGCTGCTGCGGGGGGCGACTGGGCAGCCTTCCATTGCCATTTCGCTGTTACGTGTGCGCTGGCGGGATGGATGGATGCTGAAGCGCTGCAAGCTCTCCCCCCTACCCTGGACGACGATGCCTTGGTGCAATTTTATGCTGTTCCCCCAGCGGACAGGGCGACACTGTCACAGGTGTTCGCTCATATGGTGGCAATTTTTAATCCGCCGTCCAATGCGCGCCAAAAGTTTGTGATGCGGAGACGGGGGGAAGCTGAGACGCCCCTCGCCTTCCGCAGCGCGCTGATGTTGCTAGCCCAAGCCGCATATCCGAAGAGAGACTGCTGAAGTTGGCTCAGGAGATGGATGTTTTTCTGCCCGCCACGGAGGAGGATGACTTGTCATCAATTAAGGTAGCTCGATGCATCCAGCCCCATTGTAACCTACGAGCTGGGGTGGCTGCTTGTACAGGAACCCCCTCAAGTTTGTGCTTTGCTCGCCGGCGGTTTGTGCGGGAGAGTCGACACTTAATGGAGACAGGAGCGGGAACAGCACAGTGGAATCTTCCTTCCACCGTAGAGGGCCCCCGTCACCTTTTTAAAGTGTGGTCTGCGGGACCACATCTCTAAAGGATGCAGAGCCAACCCTGGACAGTTCTTCCTGCTGGTGCCGTCTTCCACCCTGCCGACCTCCGCTCCTCCGGGCCAAAAGGTGAGTCGCGATGCATCACACACATGGCCTATGCAGTCACTTCATACACCTTTATCTCAGACTATGTCGGGTTCGCATGTCGCCACTCCTTGTGTCGCGGTGCGTGAAAATCGGAATTTGGCGGGGGGCGGATGGCCACGGTGTCCAGGGCAGTGGACCGCGTTGGCGCATGGTATCGTAGCTGCGGCGGCGGGATCATCCACGGTTATTGGGACTGTACAGGGTATTGAGGTGTGGGTGCTCATTGATACGGGAGCATCCGCTACCATTTTTTCTGAGTTTATTTACAGGACTTTGCCACCAAATATCAGCAAAAGTAGAGGTCCAGTATTGGTTTTAAAATCATTGGCTGTACCTTGTTTGTTGGGGACCGATTTCCTAGGGAGGATGCCCTTTAAGAATTTAGTGGATCAGGGATATGTTGAGTTGCCATCTGGCCGTCAATTGGCGTTTTTGTCTTCCCCAACTCGGTTATAAATGGCCAAGTGTTGAACGCTGGGCTGAGTACCGCAGTTATATAGGCGGGTACTGTTTTGGCCCACACGACAGCCGCGTGTTGTGGGGATACCAGCGATGTGACCACTCAGGTCGTGGCCGCAGTAGAGCGGGGAGAGGTGTCGGATAAGTCGTGGATGGATGCGTTATGCTCGGAGAGTCCAGATTTCTCCAGTAAACAATGGGGCGAGTTGCGTGCACTACTCCGGGAATTCTCGGACGTTTTAGTCAGGGAACATATGATATCGGCTGCACATCCCTGATGCTACACAATATTTATATGAGTAGCACTGCTCCCATACGCCAAAATTCGTTTTGACTTAGTCTGAAGGAAAAGGACCATGTTCACCAGGCGGTCGATGAGATGTTGGCTGCCGATATTATTTCCCCTTCCACCAGTCAGTGGGGAACTCCCATTGTCCTTGTTAAGAAGGACGGGAGTTTGCGATTTTGCGTTGATTATCACAAACTAAATGAAGTCTTCATGGCAGATGCATACCCGCTCCCACAGATGGTCGATTCATTAAATGCCCTGTCTGGCGCGCGTAATTTATTTCATTTTATACCTACGCGACTTTACCGAAAGAACCAAAAAGTATGCACCCTGGACTTGTTGTCGGGGTTTTGGCAGTTGCCGTTGGATGAGAGTTCCAAACCAAAAAACGCGTTCCGAACACCTCAATTTATCTGCCTTCCGATGGGACACTCGGCTCCAGCCATGTTCCAGCGACTTATGGAACTGGTGCTGACGGGCCTCCAATGGGATTAGTGCCTTATTTATGTAGACAACGTGATCGTTTTTTGATGTACGTTCCAGGATCACTTGCAGCAGTTACGATCGGTGTTTGTCAAATGCGAGCGACCAATCTTAAGTTAAATCTGCAAAAATGTTATCTCTTGCAAAGTCGGTTCGCTACTTGGGTCACATCGTTAGCGTACGTGCGCACATGGCCAACCCCCACGTTGGTGGGTGAAGTAAAGGTAAGAGGGGATGCGTGGGGCGAAGCCCAGAACCTTCCGGTAGGTTCCAGAAGGGGGCGTGGCCGAGGGCAGAGCCAGGCCATGCTGGCGAGAATTAAAGGGAGATCCCGATGCTGGGTCGGGGCCGTTGTTTGGAATGGAACCCGTCGTCTACGCAAGTCTTCATCCCCGTCTTCACGTCTTCGGCGTTGTGGGTCAGGCAGTATGCCGGCTGTCCTGATCCGTATGTAGTCATCCCCTGTACTGTGTAAGTGTAACGTAGTAATCCGGCAGGAAACGAGTGAAGGGGCAGCACTTCTCTTTATTATTCACTCACGTAACGCTGACACCATACAGCCTACACAAGGCGTGCCTACACCGTTACTATTCCGAGCCTACACTGGCTACACTGCTCTGAGCCTACACCAGCTACACTGCTCTCAGCCCACACCGGCTACACTGCTCTCAGCCTACACCGGCTACACTGTTCTGAGCCTACACCGGCTACCCGACCCGTCCCAGCAAGGATGCGGGTCCCGACCACTGGCCCATCAACCCGGCCCTGATAAGGACGTCGGGCTGATGAGTACCCAGGGTCTCACCACCGGGCCACACAGAGACCCGGCCCTGATAAGGGCAGCGGGGCTAGGGGTCCCGGGGTCCTAGGCAGCTTCTCCGTCTTCGTTCTTCGCTGGTGTAAACTGCCTCGAGCGCTCCCGCGCGCCGCCTTATATAAGGCGGGGCTAATGCGGACCGCGATGTAAGCACCCACATGCGGACCGTGATGTAAGCACCCGCCCCGTGATGACTCGCTACACGCCGGCGCTTACCACCTCTGCATCACCCCCCACCAGATAGCTCACAGCCGGGCCGGCTGTAAAAACCCCCTTAATCAACACGATGCAGTCCCGATAATCAACAGAACACAGTGCGCCCCGTAATAACAAAGTAACAATTAACAATCACAACGCAACAAGAACACGAATAACGCACACCCTCACAACGCCCCAATAAAGAACCCCGCCCCTTAACACCCGCAAGAAGAACGCATAGACAGTGTCAACGAGAGAAAAAGAGAGAGAGAAGAGAAAAAAAATAAACATATGTACACAACCGACGTACCGCCGTCCCCTGACTCACAACCGCGACCCGGCGCAACCAGACCCCCGCCGTCACGAGAAGCGGCGTGATTTAACGCGAGTCCACTTGGCCGGGCCGTCATACGGCACCGGGCGAGTTTGTCCGACCGGCGGCCCCGGCGATCGAGAAGGGCCGTGACTGGCCTCCCCGGATCCGCAGCTGTTGAGGGGATCCGACTGGCGGTGGTCAGCGGCCGTCAAATCCGAGACACCTGGAAGCGGGTCAGGTAGAGACATGTGAGGATCAGGTGGTGACGTCCCATTCCCCGAGTCAACATACACATCACATGCTCGGCCATTCTGACATGAAGGAAGGGTGTGTGGCGCCGTAAATGGTTTCAGTCGGGAGGGGTGAACATACCAACAACGCTTCCCCCACTTAATCTGAACACACTGGGGCCGTGCAACCCGCACAATCTCGACCGGGCCCCGCCATGGCCTCAACAGTTTCGGGGACGTTGCCAACGGAGCCTGCGGACAGTGCAACCAGGCCTTCTCGCCCGGTTTCCACTCGTGCGTGTATGTCCGCCGTGCACGCAACCGCTCGTTCGCCACCTGGCGAGATCTCGAGTTGAGTGTCACCGCTTCCCGGGCCTCGGCCAACCGAGCAATATTAAATTTGATGTGATCAGCCAATTTGGACTTAGTACGGGGTGCAGAAATCCCCAACTGGGCATCCACGGGCGGATCAGCCTCCCAGCCGTACATGAGAAAGAAGGGAGAATACCCCGTCGCCGCATGGGGAGCCATCCTATAAGCGGCGAGGACACCCGGAATCTTTAAATCCCAATCCCCCTGTGCTTCGCATAGCTGATGGCACAACATCGACACAATCGTTCTATAGAGCCGCTCCACCATCCCGTCTGTCTGCGGGTGGTACGGGGAGGTGCGCACCTTTTTAGTACCCAAAAGGTCGCACACCTCACGCAATAGGACACCTGAGAAATTTCTTCCCTGGTCGGTCAGCAACCGCTCCGGGGCACCTTTGTCCAACACATAGCCCTGGACAAAGGCCTCGGCCACGGCCGCCGCCGATTGGTTGGCAAGTGGCCAAGCCATGGGCCATCGGGTGAAATATTCGACGCCAACCAGCAGGTACTTGCTACCCCTAGGTGTCACCGGGAAGGGTCCCAAAATGTCCAGCGCAACAAGTTCATTGATGCGCGAGACCTGAATGGATTGCAATGGCGGATTAGCCACGATGGGCGGCGGTTTTCATTGGGCACATTGCACACACCCTTTAAGTATGGTGGACACATCGCTCCCCATGCCCGGCCAATAATAATCACGCTGGAGCAAAGCGAACGTTTTGTGAAACCCCAAATGCAACAGACGTTCATGAGCGGCCAGAACAACCCTACCCCGCATACCAGAAGGCACGAGCAGCCTATGGCGTAGGGAAGCACCGTCCCATTTCATAAGGAGGCCCTGTTTAATTAGCCATGAGTCGACGCCAACCACACCCTCCCTGGAGCAATTCGCCTTGCGGCGCAGTGCGAGAAGGGAGGCGTCGGCCATTTGGAGGTGGCCCCACTCAACGAGAGACACGGAGAGCAACGAATCCCCGCCCGTCGGAGAGAATGGTACGTCGGACTGTGGTGCATCGGCCGCGGCGAGCAGAGCTGGCGGGGGTCCCGCAATTTGAGGTTTACACCGCCCCGATCCCAAAAGACATGCACATTCCGCACGTGGTGGCAGTCGCGACAGGGCATCCGCGTTTGTATGACGCACCCCCTTACGGTAAGGAGTCGTAAACTGGTAGTCCTGGAGGACCTCCAACCAGCGAGATAACTGACCCGAAGGCTGGGCGATGCGCAGCGCATATTGAAGCGCCGCATGGTCCGTACGAACCGTAAAGTGTCGTCCGTAGAGGTATGGTCGAAATTGTTGAACAAAAACGACGATAGCCAGTAACTCGCGCCGAGTGACACAGTAGCGTTGTTCCGCCGGCGACAACACCCTGCTACCGTAGGCGATGACGCGTTCGACCCCCCCGACCACTTGGGAGAGCACCGCACCAATGCCCGTGTTACTGGCGTCTGTGTCAAGCAAGAACGGTGTATTGAAATCAGGGTAACACAGGGGCGGAGCTCCCACCAAGGCGTCCCGAAGGGAGCAGAAGGCGGCCTCCTCCTCCGGTCCCCAACGAAACTTAACACCTTTCGCCATCAAAGCATGCAGGGGCTTGGCGATGGTGGCAAACCGCTCGACAAACCGGCGGTAATAGGAGGCAAACCCAATAAAACTGCGGACCTCGCCGACAGTAGTGGGCGTTGGCCAAGAACCGACACACTGCGTCTTAGCGGGATCAGTGGAGATCCCCGAACGGCTGACGATATGCCCCAAATACCGTACAGATTCCCGAAGCAGGTGGCATTTCTGCGGTTTAAACTTTAACTTAGCGGACCGCATCCTGAGGAACACTGCCCTCAACCGTTGGAGGTGCTCCTCGAACGTTCTACTGAAAACGATGACGTCGTCCAGGTAAATTAAACAGTTATCCCATTGAAGGCCCGACAAAACCAATTCCATTAACCTCTGAAACGTGGCGGGAGCGGAATGGAGTCCCATCGGTAACCGATTGAACTCAAACAGGCCGACAGGCGTGCGAAAAGCAGTTTTGGGCTTTGACACCTCGTCAAGGGGCAGTTGCCAGAATCCCGACAGCAGGTCTAACGTCGAAAAGTATCGTGCCCCCGCTAAAGCATCCAGGGATCCGTCCATTCTGGGGAGCGGATATGCGTCAGCCACAGAGATCTTATTAAGGCGACGGAAATTGACGCAAAAGCGCAGGGACCCATCGTGTTTTTTCACAAGCACGATGGGGGCCTCCCACGGACTGGATGAGGGCGAGATAATGTCGGCAGACAGCATGTCATTGACGGCCGATTGAACATGCTCTTTTTCGTCCGGGCTTAGCCGGAATGGATTTTGCCAAATGGGGGCCGCGTCACCCGTGTCAATGTGGTGACGTAAGAGGTCAGTGCACCCAATGTCAAATTTATGTTTGCTAAAAACGTCCGAAAATTCAAGTAACAGGCCACGCAATGCCCCCAACTGTGAGCTAGACAGGTTGCAGGATCCGGCACACAGCGAGTCCAACCACTCCCCATCACTCCCTGATTTAAGATGCGGGGCAGGAGCAGAATCAACTTGCACAATCAGCTGGTCATCCACAGGCACCGGTGCCGCATGAGCAAGCACGGTACCCTGTGGAATGACAGCCGCTCGCGACCCCGCATTCAAAACCACCACAAAAGGGTCCTTGTCTCCCCGCACCACTGTCTGAGCCACCGCCAAATCCAAGCCCCTGACAGCTGCGTTAGACGGAGCCAACAGTACACCCTGCTCCGTCGTACCCACTTCAAAAGGCTTCTGCAACCGTAGGGGTACCAGCATTTGCGATCCCGGGGGTACGCGCACCGTCTGGGTAACCCTCGCGCGCACCGTCGCGCAAACCGTGCGTAATTTGGTAGGGGCAGACAAGAATGCTATGCGGCGGCCTGAGGGAAGCTCGATGCAACCCTGGTCAATTAGTATTTTAATGGGCATTTTAGACAGAAAACCGTACCCAACAAGCAAGGAACCGCAAGGGAAGAAGAGACCAAAATATGTCCCGATAACCTAATATCCCTGATGCGAATAGCCGCCCGGATCTGACCCACAATCCCCAAGGATCCCCCATTCGCCGCATAGCATGGAACGTCTACCGGGAGTAAGGGTCGACATTGAACAGGTAGAATGTTATATATAAGGTCGGAAATGACCGTTGCCGACGCCCCCGTGTCAATCAAAACCCGCACCTCAACCCCGTCAATCGACCCAGCTACTACGGACGAACCGGCCGATGCGGCTACGACCCTATGGGCCAGCTCAGACCACTGACCCGGTCCGAGTTCCCGTACGAACTCCCCTCCCCGCACTGAAGCATTTCCCAACTCGCGCGACCCGACAGCCGTAGAACGGTGACCCGTGTGTAATGTGTGAGTGGGCCGAGCATGTGTAGTGCCGCGACTTGCCGGGGGCTGTTGGGACGACTTGGGGCCTTGGGCGTCGTCCGGACGAGGTCCCGTGGCGCCTCGACGTGGAGCCCGGCACCCGGATGCGACGTGGCCTCGAAGGCCGCAGTTGTAGCACCTGACCAGTGGCGTCGCTGCTTTCGGTTGCTCCAGCTTGCGGGGTGATCGCAGGGGCGACCGAGCACCCGACCTCCAGTCGTCCGCCCGCGCCGTGGCGAAGGCCTCCTCTTGGGGTAGAGCGTCTTGGAGTTCGCAGGGTGGCGTAGCTGATGCAGGAACGGAGGCTGACGCGCAGACAATGGGTCGCTTCCACTTGAGGACCTCGTGTGCATGGATGCTCGTAGCAACCCGCAACGAGCATATGTCCACTTCGTCAGCCGCGTTAATAGGAACCCCCAAGTCCTGTGCCAACGCCAGAAACTGCTCCGTGACCATCGCGTCTTTGCCCTCCTCGTCCATTCGAGGAAAGGCGGCGTCAGCCAAAGCCAGAAGCGCAGTGCGGTAGGCGAGAGGGGTTTCAGCGTCACCCTTCCGGCGAGCGTAGAACTGGTGGCGGCAGGCCGACGGTGGTCCGTAGACCCTGGCCATAAGACGGAGCGCGGCCTGAAGCGTAGAGCGCCCGGCCCTCAGAGTCGACCGGAAGGTGGCGAGAGCGTCGTCGTCCAGAGTCGCCGGAAGCGCACGTAACGCCGTGGCGTCGGACCACCCCGACATCTCCTGATGAGCGAGGAACCTCCGTTGGAAGGCTCCCCAATCACCTCCCTCAGCTTGGAAGACCGACAACGGCGGTAGCCGCTGATGAAGCGCCTGCTCTTCCTCTGATTGCAGAAGGCCCCCTGCAGCACCGTCGCACCTGGCAGCCGTGGGCCCTTCCATGGGCTGGTCCCGGCAACGCCCGGCGCACGCCGATGACGTGGGAGGCGGTCCGTGGAAGTCGTCGGCCACGTGGTGCTCCTGGTTCCTGCCAATCGACAACCCAGGCGGGAAATTGGCGCCAAATTCAGTGTCCGTGGCGGGAAGAAGATTCTGGCACCAATCCGTGGCGCGCGGAGCGGTGCTGGGGCGAGCCGGCGTTTGGCGCCAATTCTCCTCCCTCCCGGCGGTTCTATCTCCTCCCGAAGCCGTGATCTCCGCCAAAATGGAGGCCGCGGCAAGCAGCAACTCGGCCAGGCGGGAGTGTGCGTCTCGAAGCCCATCTTGAGAGTGGAGCGGCGTGTCGGCCATCTGCGACGGGAGCTGCAGCGTCGGCATCCCCTCTGCCTCTCCCCCCGAAGCTTGGTGAGCCGGCCCCTCCTGGTCGTCCTCCTGTTCGTGATCGTGAGTACGCACAGTCTTCCTGGTATCCATGCCGGGAAGACTGTTTCACTTTTGACACCAGTTGTAACGTAGTAATCCGGCAGGAGACGAGTGAAGGGGCAGCACTTCTCTTTATTATTCACTCACGTAACGCTGACACCATACAGCCTACACAAGGCGTGCCTACACCGTTACTATTCCGAGCCTACACTGGCTACACTGCTCTGAGCCTACACTGGCTACACTGCTCTCAGCCCACACCGGCTACACTGCTCTCAGCCTACACCGGCTACACTGTTCTGAGCCTACACCGGCTACCCGACCCGTCCCAGCAAGGATGCGGGTCCCGACCACTGGCCCATCAACCCGGCCCTGATAAGGACGTCGGGCTGATGAGTACCCAGGGTCTCACCACCGGGCCACACAGAGACCCGGCCCTGATAAGGGCAGCGGGGCTAGGGGTCCCGGGGTCCTAGGCAGCTTCTCCGTCTTCGTTCTTCGCTGGTGTAAACTGCCTCGAGCGCTCCCGCGCGACGCCTTATATAAGGCGGGGCTAATGCGGACCGCGATGTAAGCACCCACATGCGGACCGTGATGTAAGCACCCGCCCCGCGATGACTCGCTACACGCCGGCGCTTACCACCTCTACATAAGTATAGAATAAACGTGTGTGCCTGCTACTATTAATGTCTCTGAAGTGAGTACTACACATGTAAAGAGTCGTTGGTGACTAAGTGGAGATAAGTACAACTCAAGGAGAAGATCCACAAAGAACACCGACATCAAGTGGCAAACAGTAACCAACACGAGCTCTAGAGTGACTTTATAACTACAAGTTCGCGGACGATTATCACGGTGAAGATATATGTCCAGCTGTTGCCTGACGGGGAGAGAGAGATGTGCTGTCTACACCCACGAGAGTTGAGCATTGAGAGCACAGCTGCTGTGCTGTCGTATGTATGTTTGTTCAACTTCTTTCGCACCATACGTAGCCAACCATGCTAATCGGAGGTGCTGTCATTATTTACCCGCGTCATCGTCGTGGCGGGGCCGTCGTTCATGTCCCCACTGCTGGTGTGTGGCTGTGTCACTGCACCATCGCGCTGTCGACATCGATCTGCACTGCACTGGAAGATGCGCCGTGCACAAAGACTCCTACAGCCGAGAGAAGCGCTTGTTAATCAACTGCAAACTAAGAATACCAGACTATTGCTCAAAGTCCAATTAATCACTAAAGTATTACAACTATACTTCGAGTATGTGATATCAAGTCCTTACTAATTTTCAGAATCAGAATCATTTATTTAGATAGGAGGAATCCGACGGGCTATGAAGCAATTTTTCACAGATGTCCAGTAGGGGCGGGTCAGCAAGTTACAGTTGTGCATACACATTTACTGCTTTTGATGTCGGATAGTTTTATATTCATTGCTTTCACATACAGAGCATTGCCTATTTGATTTGCTTTTTGATAATTATGCCAATAACATTCGTAACAATATAATTATAAGTTTTACCGAACACCGGTTGCATATTAATGTCTGGTACTTTGGCTCTTAGTAAATACTTGCTTGCATTCAAGTAATGATTACCACGTGTGTAGTTTGCCAGTGGGTCAACCATTCCGTTGCATGTGAGGATATCAATCAGATTTAAATGGGTTACTTTCATTATTAAAATATACCCTAGACAACGAAACACCCAAATAATAGACAGATACCAATTGGAATGACAACAGCCGCCATTCCCCACTAAGGGGCAGTGACATCACAACGGCGCTGGTGCCAGGCTAGGTTAACTCTGAGGCAACGTGAAGTATCGAAGCCTCCCAGGCAGGAGGTTATATATACATCAGCCCATCTCTTTTCCAGCCCGTGGCACTGTGATCTATCTAGCCTTGTGGTTAAACCCAGGATGGATCATAGGAGGCACACACGGCACATACGGGAAATGGAGACGCTCCCGCTGCTGCTGCTGAGGCTCGCGCTGCTCGCTGTGCTGCCGCTGGGCTGCTCCCTCTGTGTCTCCTGCAGCTGCAACGGAGAGAGGATAAAGAGAGGGCGAGAGAGTGTGGGGTGGAAGAGATGAGTGTACCAACGAGAAAGGGGGGTGTATGGAGAGAGATGGGGGGTCTATGGAGAGAAAGAGGGGTGTATGGAGAGAGATGGGGGGATCTATGGAGAGAGAGAGGGGTGTATGGAGAGAGAGGGGTTTATGGAGAGAGAGGTGTATGGAGAGAGGGGTGTATGGAGAGGGTGGGGAGGTTTATGGAGCGAGAGAGGGGTGTATAGAGCGAGAGAGGGGTTTATGGAGAGAGAGGGGGGGTGTATGGAGAGAGGGGTGTATGGAGAGAGGGGTGTATGGAGAGAGAGAGGGGTGGTATGGAGAGAGGGGTGTATGCAATGGCGGAGACAGGATTTTCATGTAGGGGGGGCAACCCCTCCAGCAATGAAAAATTATAGGAGTTGTTAGTAAATGAGGATTTGTCCCTTGTTTTTTATTCGACATGTGTGCGGCATCGCGCTCGCAGAAGGTGTTCGCCTTCAGGGAAATCGTGTCCTGTATACGCAACTGCGCACAATTCTGAGTCACTTATAACTGCGTTGCCATTACTTATTGCAAATTATGGACTCAGACTATTGTTCTATCATCTCATAGAGTCACTGGCACGTAATGATATGCTACACAGTGGCAGTCGCAAAATGCCGATTTATTACAAATGTAGAGGTGCTAGACACACTCTATGCGGTAACCTGCAGGGCACTATGTAATCAAAGGGGAATGCAGTGTTACCGCTCTGGGACAAACGGCCGGGGTCAGGGAAAGGCGGGAGCAGATCGTAAACACACTTTCCCGCCAGACCAACGGCCAGGGGTCAGTTAGGGTAAAAGAGGATCGAAAACACAGATTCTAGAGAACCAATCAGAGGGTCCTACGAGGGAGCATGGGATTGGATAAGGACTGTTACAAACGGGTATAAAAGGGCGAGCACGGGGAGCGCTCGCCAGTTCTCCTCAAGACGAAGACTGAAGCCAGCTCAAGATAGCTAGGCTCAGTGTTACCAGCCACTATCACATCCACAGATACAAACTCACGATGAGACACTACCACCTGCAATATGGCTTGGAGTTTTACGCCTTTTCACCAACTGAAAAATAAGACGCCTACACCACCAGCACATCACCAACGTGTACAAATTCCCTAATTCAAAATTGCCAAAGCCAGCACTCCAAAGTTCACCAAACCCAGCCCTATACGTTGGTGATTTTAACAGCCACCATACTATATGGAACAATTCAGTAGATCAGTCTGACGACAAAGACCTCACTGACTGGATGTCTGCCGAAGATCTGCACCTAGTTTTCGATCCAAAGCAGCAAGCAACTTTCTCCACTCTGCTAGCGAGAAACGTGACTACCACCGGTACCTCACCATCGTTTCCAAAGATTAAAGTGGAAGGACACTTCAGGCATCTGGCAAAATACTCACAAGCTTCCCCGGAAGTCAGCATAAGCCCATCATCACCCAAATCGGCATCACCATCCCCGTGATTGTATCAAAACTAGTATAAAGGTTTAACCTAGTCAAAGCTCACGACGTTTCGGCCACAACGCAAGCAGCCGTCCTCAGGTGAAACCAGGTCTGTCGAGGCGACAGCGTCGAAATGAAACAGCACACGTGCTTGGAGCATATATATAAGCTGGGTTGGAAGGGGGGGGGGGGGAAGGGGCGCCTTGACAAAAGAATGTGCGTATCAAGAGGAATTTAGCATATTTATGGGAAATGCAGGTATGTGATTAGTACTACTTGTGTCCAGGCATTATGCAGGATTAGCAGCAACCAAGGGAGGGGATATGGGAAATGCAGGTATGTGATTAGTGCTACTTTGCCCGTGCATGATGCAGGATTAGCAGCATCACAGGGAGGGGATAGGGGTAGCATTAATAAAGGGAAGAAGTGTTAATAGTATGTAGCTGCAGTAACTAAAACCACCACGTAAACAACTAAAGTATAAACTACATAGTATCATCATTATACTAAATATACTCTACAATAAGCTGAGTTACTAACAGTAAGTAATACATTACAATTCTACGTCGTAAAAATATAATATGCTTCCATCTAAACTTAATTCTCTTACATCGCACGAGTCTACACCGTACTATATACTGCTATAGACAAACCCAAACATTAAATTATATACTGTATTGCTATAAACCACCATATACCTTATCCATTGTAATATTACACTATGTATTATTCTACCCACCCTAATGTATATCACACTGCTGTATATTGACTATACAATTACGATACTATATATTACTTTGTACATTGTATTAAGCATATACATTTTCAAACTATTTGTTATTATACACTGTACCGTTGACCATCGTGTGAAAGATACTAAGAGGAAGCAACAAAATACGTCAATGCAGCGGAGCAAAGAATCCATTCCCTGCGGAGAATACAATGCCAGTGACTGGAACGCGGTCTAAGGTATAGGGTGGTTTATAGCAATACAGTATATAATTTAATGTTTGGGTTTGTCTATGGCAGTATATAGTAAAGTGTAGACTCGTGTGATGTAAGAGAATAAAGTTTAGATGGAAGCATATTATATTTTTTACGACGTAGAATTGTAATGTATTACTTACTGTTAGTAACTCAGCTTATTGTAGAGTATATTTAGTATAATGATGATACTATGTAGTTTATACTTTAGTTGTTTACGTGGTGGTTTTAGTTACTGCAGCTACATACTATTAACACTTCTTCCCTTTATTAATGCTACCCCTATCCCCTCCCTGTGATGCTGCTAATCCTGCATCATGCACGGGCAAAGTAGCACTAATCACATACCTGCATTTCCCATATCCCCTCCCTTGGATGCTGCTAATCCTGCATAATGCACGGACACAAGTAGTGCTAATCACATACCTGCATTTCCCATAAATATGCTAAATTCCTCTTGATATGCAAATTCTTTTGTCAAGGTGCCCCTTTTTCCCCCCCTTCCAATCCAGCTTATATATATGCTCCAAGCACGTGTGCTGTTTCATTCAGACGCTGTCGCCTCGACAGACCTGGTTTCACCTGAGGACGGCTGCTTGCGTTGTGGTCGAAACGTCGTGAGAATTATTTTATTATGTTTTATTTTTATTATTGTATTACTTCCCTTCTACGTGACTTTACCGAAAGAACCAAGAAGATGAATCCCTGCAGTCACGAAAGCTTTAAATCGAAATCTAGTCAAAGCTGACTGGGGCCACTATAAGGAGACTGTAGAGAGAGTTGTGAGTCGAATTCTGGCAACACCGGAATGTTACCACCGTTTTATTGGTCTCCTTACTGCATCCACCAAGAAGAACATCTCTGAGGCTTCCAGAAATAATACACTGTCTGCTGGACAAAAGAGACCCAGGACGTGCTCCGACAGTACAACCTAATTGGACAGGCCCTACTAGTCTTTAGACATAGCCAGATGCCAGCGGTGAATTGAGTGCGTTTAAAGACTCTACTTCAAACGTTCTCGCCACCGTACCTGGGCCCTGCTATGATACCTGGATGCTGCTAATCCAACAGAATACCGGACCACAAGAGTCCTGCCCAACTCTATAGCCTCCAAACTAGTGGAAAACACGAAAGGGCCACTCGACAAAAACATAAAACGAGAGATCTATCACCAATTACATCAGACATTGGCGTAAATTTTTTACATGACCCCACCACCATCAGGACACAGGAAGTGAGGGATGGTCTGGCAAGATGGTATCCCTCCTAAATTCCTCCATCACTTAGGCCCTATGGGACTCCAATTTCTGATACAACTGTACACAAAAACCATTAAAACTGTAGATATAAAAAAAATATAAAAAAAGAAAGTAAATAAAATTAAAATAAAACTTACGACGTTTCGATCACAACACAAGCAATCGTCATCAGGAAGAAAAAAGCCTCCTTTTTCCTCCTGATGACGATAGCTTGTGGAGGAGGCCGTGATGGCGTGGAGGAGGCCGTGATGGCGAGGAAGAGGGCGTGATGGCGTGGAAGAGGCCGTGATGGCGAGGAAAAGGCCGTGATGGCGTGAAGGAGGCCGTGATGGCGTGGAGGAGGCCGTGATGGCGTGGAGGAGGCCGTGATGGCGAGGAGAAGGCCGTGATGGTGTGGAGGAGGCCGTGATGGCGGGGAGGATTCCGTGATACACTCACTCATCTTACACTGACTCACTCACACATCATACACTCATTTTAGATTTGAAGTTTTCGTGACTGCAAGAATTAATATTCTTTGGGTTTTTTCGGTAAAGTGACGTAGGTAAAAAAAATTAAACGTCATGATTTAATTTAGTTGTTTTTTCTTTTTTTTACCTACGTGACTTTACCGAAAAAACCAAAGAGTATCATACACTCACTCACACATCATACACTGATTCACTCATCATACGCTGACTCGCACATCATACACTCACTCACACTACCACTGACTCACTCACACATCATATACTGGGAGTGTCATGCTGCCAGCTATGGCTGCAAGTTTGGTCGTACATGTTATGTATATCGTTTATTGTTCAATTTGAATCACAGTTCCTATGATTACTGTTGTTACATTGTTTTTATAGCTTGATTTTGGTAATTTCTAAAACATGGTTAAGCCATGTTTCTTGCGGAAGTGCGGAGTTGGCCTCATAACTTTAATCTAAATTGTCTTATGGTTGTTATTGTTTGACTTGCATCACACTGGAATTTTTGCACACAGCCTTGTAATACAGTGTTTTTTTCTGGAAGATTTGCTGGTTTATCCA
Source organism: Entosphenus tridentatus (assembly GCA_014621495.2). Classification (NCBI taxonomy): domain Eukaryota; kingdom Metazoa; phylum Chordata; class Hyperoartia; order Petromyzontiformes; family Petromyzontidae; genus Entosphenus; species Entosphenus tridentatus. The sequence continues at coordinate 21,818,514 of CM025612.2, forward strand.
GGATGTTTCTGTTGCACGTCATCGCTTTAAGATGTTCTCAGTTCATTTTTTGTTTGTTACTGTTGCACCCGACTCAAGAGCCGCAAGGCTCACAGGGCTATACCTAATAAATGAAAAAAAATAAAACTTGATATCTACGTGACTTTACCGAAAGAACCAAGAATATGAATTCCTGCAGTCACAAAAGTTTTAAGTCGGTCATTACTCTACCAAAACTGGGCAAGCTAACTGACAACCCGGAAAGCTATAGGCCGATATCACTCCTGTGCACAATCTATAAACTCCTGAAACGCATCATCTTCCAGAGAATCAGCCCCCTCATTTAGCCAGTGATCACTGAAGAACAACTGGGATTTCGGCCTGGATGCAGCTGCTGTGACCTCGTTGTGGCTCTTGCAACGCACATCGATGCCAGATTCCAGAATAAATCCAAGATTGGTGCAGCCTTTTTAGATTTGTAATCTGCCTATGACTGGATTCAGGGCTTGATGTTGAAGTTCGCAAGGACCATTCTTTGCTTCAAAACAATGCTGAGAAATAGGCGACTGCATGTCTATGTGGCCAACAAATCGAGCTCATAATGGTTCCTCAACAATGAATTGCCACAAGGTTCATTACTCTCGACAACGCTCTTTAATGTTTACAATGACATGCAGCCAACCAGGTCACGCAAATGTGTTTACGTGAATGACCTTGCTCTGGCAACGCAAGCCGCCACTTTCAACAACATCGAATCTACTCTGAACCAAAACCTAAACACCATGGCTCAAACCAAAACCCCAAAAATTCATCTTGATAGTAGAAGCGTCAAATATACTCTGAAAGTGACCTTCTGCGGCAATAATGTGCGACACAACCCCACTGAAACCTATCTCGGAGTGAAGCTAGACCAACCACCTGAAAAAGGTAACTGCCAAGACCAGTATGGATCAGACATAGTAACACTCGACTTGTTGATGTCCAACTGAACACTGCAATGCGGTGTATCACTGTAATCCTGCAGTCGACCCCAACACCGTGGCTGCCCGTGCTGTCACAAATATTTCCCGCATCTATCTGCAGAAAAGCTGAAACCCTTCGGGAAGTACTGGAAATACAGGAAAACAGTTGCCTTCCCATTCACCAGGACCTCAATAACGTCACTCGTCATTTCTTGAAGTTACGCAATCCCTATTGGACCCATACGCTTAACCTTCAACGATGTGAGTTCAACCCCAATGAAGCTTGGATATCTGAATGGAATTCAAAAGAACTCACAAACACCTTGTGAAAGACCCAACGCAGAAGATCCCTTGTTTTGATTTTCCATGAAGCTCATGATCCACCCTAAACCACATCCGCACAAACCATGGCAGAGGCGGATATCTGATGCCGAAATGGAAAATTAAAAAAACTCCCCAGTGTGCGACTGTGGTCATCCAGAACAGACTGTACAACATATAAAGATGCAATGCCCAATCCACAAATACGAAGGAAACATTACAGCGATACACTCCGCTGCTGCTGACGTGGTTGTTTGGCTTGACCACCTAAATGTGAAATTGTAGTTGTTTCTCTGCGTCTACATCAACCACACGAAAGAATACGATTTGATAACCATCAGACATCAGAAGTGTAAAACCCGTGATTTTAATCAGACAGTTTAAATGAGAACAGAGATGTTAGAATTGAGATGCCAATAGATGAAACTCGGTGGTTACAAAACTTTTTGTGCGAAATCTCGGAATTATTAATAGACAATCAGACGTGCGTCGCAGATTTTTAGGATTGTCTAATGGTAATAACAACAGGTTAGACAAATAAAAAACAGATCTACGGACGGTATCTTTGTGAATGAAAATGACCCTGCAGTGAAAATGTCTTCACACTCCAATGATATTTGTACAGTCATGGCACAGAGGAGGTGGTTACAGTGGCGCGTGCTCCTGTACGGAATTCCCAGAGCGAATTGTAACACAGCTTGGCAAACCTGGTTAGCTTTGTTTAAGTGACCCGAAGAAGCAACCCGACATGTTGCTACATCACTTGCTTGAAATGTTTATCACGTAATTCACTCTTACTGGCCACATCAAGAAATCGGAACCAATACAGCTCTACAACCTTAAGTGGTACCAACAAGGGCAATGTCTGGCCTGGGCTAAAGGCCAATTATTCTTGAAATTCGGGCTGCCTTTGCTATTGCCTCTCCACATCTTTCAACAGCCGTCATTCACCACCTTGTGGCGGTGACATTACCACAGCGCTTGTGCCAGACTAGGTCCACTTTGATTCCACGTGAAGTTCCGAAGGCTCGCTGTCAGGAGGTCACAGGGCAGACCCAGATATTTTGGGTTGACTCACTGAGATGACTGACATAGCAGCATCTGTGCTCCCTCCTGTCTCAACTCTTCATCAGGAAGGTCCTGCCAGGTTTTTGCAGCAGGTGGCGATGTTGCTGCTGTGTGTGATCCCAATTAAGTAATTTGTAAGTACATTTTTAAGCATTGGGACGTTTTGACCCACACCCATTAAATGCTATGCTTTTTGTAATCTATTAAAAGAAACAGATAACCCAGAGGAAACCCCTGCAAAAACGGGGGCGAACAAACACAGAGGAACATGCGAGTTGGGAATCGAGCCCAGGTACTTCCTACTGCTGCTGTTGCTGCAATGCTCACTCGATTGTGACACTGTAAACCTCCAATCTAAGTAAAATGACTAATTACAATTAAAACTGTACTGTTTTTAATCCTCTAACTTGAGTGATGTTCCTTATTTTGGTCATTAAAAAGGAACAATGCTTCTTTGTAAGCCCACTGGCGTCAGTGCAGTGGACATAATCTTTGATGAACATCTTTGATGAAGATTATGTTCACTGCACTAATACAATAGCTGTCTATTTGGGTTTAGAACATCTTCACACCTCCTGTATTCTTACCAGAAAGGATAAAATCTATTATTTTTTCATAATTTTGATACCAGAAAACTGCTCCACCCGAGCTATGAATGTTTTTATATTTCCATTGTCTTTGTACTGTTCGCTTTTTGGCATTCTCTGGTCTAACACCGGTGAGACAAGGCCGTAAAGGAGGCTGTCTGGCGTAGGCCAATCAGTTTCAAGGACAATGCATACATGATTATCATAGCATGTTTGTTTGCATGTTTTACCACAATCATGTATGGTTAACGTAGCCTTTGGTGTTTGCTCATCTTAATATCTCCTGAGCAGTGTTGAGTCTATCGGCAGTATTGCATCTATGGGCAGTGTTGAGTCTATAGGCCGTGTTGAGTCCATGGGCAGCGTTCAGTCTATGGGCAGTGTTGAGTCTGTGATAATGTTGAGTCTGGGCAGTATTAGTCTATGGAGGTGTGTAGTCTTTGGGCAGCGCTGAGTCTACGGGAAGCGTTGAGACTATGGGCATGGTTGAGTCTATGGTAAGTTTATGGGTAGTGTTCAGTCTATGGGCAGTGTTAGTATATGGGCAGTGTTGAGTCTATGGGCAGTGTGAGTATATGGGCAGTGTTGATTCTATGGGCAGCGTTTAGTCTATGGGCAGTGTTGAGTTTATGTACTGATCTATTTTTCTAAATTATTTTTATTTCCTTGATTTTAAGCTTTCGTGAATGCAGGAATCCATACTCTTTGGTTATTTCGGTAAAGTTACATAAGTAAAAAAAAACACGACGTTTCGATCGCAAAGCAAGCAATCATCATCAGGCGGAAGAAAGAGTGAGTATTTTTATTATGTTTAAATATATACATTATTTCGGCCTTAGTTTGTGAGAGCTTGGATGACTCCATAAATCAGGCACAATGGTCATTCTTGATTTGAATGGTCATTGTAATATTTGGTATTTTCCAGAATCGTATCATATAGAGAAACCTTTCATAACACGCAATGCTTCATAGCAATAGAGCGCCTGGGTTAAATTTCCAACTCGGGAACCCTTCTGTGTGGAGTTTGTATGGTCCCCCCACCCCCCTGTTATGTACAGTGAGTGAGTGAAGTGTGTTTTCTCTCCCCTGCACTACATGAATTATTTCTGGGTGCTGTGATTTCCTGCTTTAACTAAAACACATTCCAATGCTGAAAAAAATTCCTCCAAAAGTATTCAGTAAAAAAATACGCACGGAGAGGCAACATCAACTCCCTTCCGCAAACAAAATTCGATAGGACTTTCCATAAAAACAGTATCCAGACTCAGTGAGGCATTCCTGGGTAAACAAGAGTAACAACACATTGTAAATAAATAATGAAATGCTACTTTGGTGATAAAAAAACATCGAACATGCTTCTCCCTTTCTAGCAATAATACAGGGGATGTTAAGATGTTCAAAGATAAAATAGACACCGATTATCACAAGGCATGAAGTCTGCATTAACCACATATGTTTGTGATAAAACATGCGAACAAACATGCTCTGAAAAAAACTTTGAATGCTGGCCGTTTTTTGTCAACGTGTTCGTCATATGCTGAAGCCCGTATGTAGCCTTGTAGGGTGTAACTTTACGCCATGCATTTGCTGTGTACTTCCCTCTGGACAAATACCGAGCTACCTCTACCATCCCCCACAGCAACTCACAGCAGCGCTCTCCGGGAAAACCCACTCCTCTACCCCCTCTTCCCTTTGCACGCATCTATCTTCCAGCCACATTGGGCAGCAGAGTGGTGGCTACAGCCGTCCCTTAGGGTACATGGCAAATCGGGGCGACCACCCCGGGCCCCCCATTTGGGGGGCCCCATGCTTTGACGTCACGCTGTCAGATGTAATACTTCTGTTCTATAGTTCTTTCGGTAAAGTCACGTAGATAGAAAAAATAATTATAAAAAATAAAGTGATTAAAAATATCACGACGTTTGGATCGCAACACAAGCGGTCGTCATCAGGAACAGGGAGGTGAGCCTCTGAAGGCAAGCTGTTTATAAAGGTTTAGAGAGGGGCGGGGCAGCTAATGTTAATGTCGGAGAAAGCCCCACACCGGCAGTAGGTCTACACCAATCAAAGCATTGCACCTCGCTTCACACAGCCACACTGCTGACGGTGGAGGTTGACAAGAAAATACAAATCAAGTCATGACCCAAAGTGGTTGATGACATCTTTCCAATGATTGCTGAGCTTATAACCACCCTCTCGGTTGAAATTGTGTCTGTATCTGTAAATATGGATGATTTCATGAACGAATCTTTGTTGATAACCAGTAGGCTTGCAAAGTACCATCGTCTTAGAGAAATCAATTTCGTGCGAGCCAACTGCATTAAAATAATGATCAGCCACGGCAAAAGTATTGGTCGTACCATGTTTCAAATCTGCCTTATGCTCACGAACACGGTCCGAGACATGTCGCTTAGTTTTCCAAATGTAACTGCTGCCGCAGATACAGCCTGGTTTGTAGATACCGGGATATTGCATGTCAGGAATCTTGTCCTTCACAGATGGGATCAGATCACGAATTTTACGTACTGTGTTAAATCGGACCTGGATCTTGTGTTTGTTCATGATTTTGGAAATATTTTTGGTTGCCCCTGCTATGTATGGCAAGGTGATGGTTTTTATTGGATCCTCAAATGGCTGCTTTCTCACGGTTGGGGGGATGGCTTTGCGGATTGTGTAGTCAGAGTATCCATTCGTGTTGAGAGCTTGGTGTACGTGTTTGAGTTCACTGGTTAGGTGTTCATGGTCGAAGATACATTGAGCTCTATGGTGTAGCATTTTTATGAGATAATTATTCTGGGATGGGTGGTGGTGGAACCACGCTTGTGCTTTGTGAAAAAAGAAGGGTTCTGGGTTTTGATTCCTGACTCCGGGCACCATTCTGCAGGGGTTTCCGTTGGGTTCACGGATTGGCAAATATCTGAATGCTGAAACATTATTTGCAAATGCAAGTGGTACCCTGAAATTGGGGCAGGAGTAGCTCGGGGTGAGAATGAGAGTCAACATCAAGTGATTTCGTACTCATCTCCCGTTTACAGCCCTGAAAATTCTACAAACCTACGGTAAGATGAGGATATTAATTGTACAACCACTGTTGACTTCCATACAAAGTCGTCCATTACCCTACTTGTATTTTTTTTACGCCACGGGGATAATGCGCTGAGTCAACTCAACAAAGAGGGTTTGAAATAGCAACCTCCGATGAGGGGCTGGCTGGTCGAGGCTAGAATCTTGTTGATGAAAGCCTTGAATCGCGTTCTTAAATAATGTGCGGCAGCTCCTTCAGGGTTGTGTTGACTGTCGGGGGAACTGTGTGATTCGTGCCTCGGTGTGAGCCGTAGTATAGGGAGCGTTTTACTCTACGAACCCGGCTACCCGAGTTTGATTCCCGATCACGGCTACCACCAACATAAGTGACGATTATCTGAACCGGTCCTGGGCCTCCCCGAGGTCAGCTCACCCTCAAACGAATACCTTGTGCAGTGCGTAGTAAAACATCGCTCCTGGGGAGACAGGCGACCAGCCGTGGTGCTGGCCACCTACTCCATCGTGTGTCACAGTGCAGGCCTTCATATATGATGGTCGCTAACAGTACTAGCCCCAACAACCTGTTAAGGCTACACTGGGGATCTTTGTCTTTGTGGTGTTTTTAATTGTATTGTAATAAAAAGCAGAACCCATCACAAAACCAACAAGAAGTAAGAGATCCTCTTTCTTTTTTGGTAGCAAGAACGAAACGCCTGGATGCAGAAGCCACCCACATATAATGTCTGCATGGTTCTCTTTATTTTTTATAATACTGAAAAAAACGCGGGTCTCGTCTGTTGCAACACTCATCAGCCACATCATTTATGCACAAGCCTCGAAAAGACTCCCACTCTCTGCTGTGTAAACGTGTGTACTCAATCATACTTGTGTATACCCTGTGTACACGCGTGTACCGTACTCATCATCATACGCAGTGCCGGATTTAGGCATAAGCCACAGCTTAGGGCAGGGATGGGCAAGCAAAATAAAAAGAGCCGTATTTTTCGAATTCCGTAAAAGAAAACTCAGTTTATCAAGAGGCGTTACACAGTCAGTTGGAAAAGAAAGGAGATAGGGGAAAACTACACTCTAAAACCGCTATTTTCCATAATAGAGGTTTTTGGGTTAGATCGCGTAAATATGTAAATGTGTTGTTAAAACCCGCCACCACCAGACAAAGCCAACTCGTAAGAGTTGTTACGTAAACATAACATGCCAATTCGTCACTAGTCGAGTACAGCACACCGGTATGCTGGAGAGCCAAGCCACAACATTTAAAATCTGAGTACGACGTTTCGCCAGTAATTACAACTAGCAAAGACCCGTTTAGTCACCATACTGATACCCAAATATTCACCACCCATAGGCTACCCATACAGTGACCCATAGACTCATCACACAACAGACCCATAGATTCACCAGACAGAGCTATAAACACACTACACTGAGACCCATAGACTCAACAGACAGGGACCGATAACCTCACCACAGAGAGACCCATAGACTGACTACACAGAAACCAATAGACTCACAACATAGACACCACTAGACTCACTACACAGAGAGGCATAGACGAACCACGCAGATACCCATAGACCAAACACTCAGAAAGCCATAGAATCAACACAATGAACCATGACTCACTACACATAGAAAACTATACTCAACACACAGATATCCATAGACTCATCACACAAAGCTAAAAACTCACCATGCAGAGACCCATATAATGCCTATATAGAAACCATAGACTTACCACACAGAAACCGATAGACTCAGGACACAGATAGTCATAGACTCACCACGCAGACACCCATAGACTCGTCATGCAGAAACCCATACAATCACCACAAAGAGAGCTATAGACTCAACACACATAGAGCCATAGACTCACCAGACAGAATACCCATAGAGTCAATACACACAAACCCAAAGACTCGCCACATACAGAGCTATCGACTCAACATAGAGATGACCATATGCTCGCCACACTGAGAGTCATAGACTCACCACACAGATACCCATAGACTCATCACACACAGAGCTAAAAACTCACCACACAGAGACCCATAGACTCACCACAGACTCATAAACTCATCACACAGACCCATAAACTCACTATACAGAGAGGCATAGACTCACAGCACAGAGACGCATAAATTAATCAGAGAAAGCCATAGATTAACCAAACAAAAATATACAGACTCATAACGGAGAAAGCCATGGACTGACCACACCGAGAACCATAGACTCACCACAAATAGAGCCATAGACTCATCACACACAGAACTACGCACTCAACAAAATAGACCCATAGACACATCACACAAATACCCCTAGATTTACCATATATAGACCCATAGATTATCCACATAGTAACCCATAGACTCATCACGAAGAGCCATAAACTCACCACACGGAGACCCATCGACTCACCACACAGAAACCAATAGGTTTACCATACAAAAACCCATAGAATCATCACACACAGAGCTAAAAACTCCCCACAATTAAACCCATAGACTGACCATACATTTACCACACAGAAACCCATAGACTCACCACACAGATACCAATACACTCACCACACAGAGACCCATAGATTCACCACACAGATTACCCATATACTCATGAGACAAATACCCAGTAGTCACCATACAAATACCCAAAGATTCACCACGTTGAGACCCATAGGCTAACCATACAGAGACCCATAGACTCATCACACAAAATACCCATAGATTCACCACACAGACCCATAAATACTACACTGAGACCCATAGACTCAGCAGACAGGAACCCATACCCTCACCACAGAAATACCCAAATATTCAACATACCGGGACCCAAAGAATCGCCACATAGAGACCCATAGACTAACCACACAGAATCCTATAGATTCAGAACAGAGAGACCACTCGACTCACACAGATAGGGCCCCAGCAATGTCGCAATTCGGTCCTGGTGTTTACCCTGGGCACACGTGCAGCCAGGAGCGGGAATTCCCCAAAGCAAGGCAGCAGACCAAACTAAGCCATGTGTTGGACACGTGGTTGTGGCTTAGATATCGCTGCAGAAGTTGACCTTGCAACTCAACTGTGAAGTTGTTAATCATCCCCTATGTGGTTATTCATCTACCATAGATCAACTCCTATGACTCTAGTATTGAATGGCACTACTAATAAGCACGACTAAATAATCCACGTATGATCGTGTTTTTAAAATCAGTTATTTTTCATTACGGGGCAATAATACAGGAGGTGTTAAGATATACACCAAATAGACACCTATCGCAAGGCATCAGTGTTTAACATTAACGACACATCACGCGTGTGGTAAAACATGCAAACAAATATGTTTTGTTAATAATGTACGAATTCTATTTTAAATGGATTGGCCTCCACCAGAGACTGCCTCCTTTATTGCCTTGTCTCTGCATCAGTGTTAGACCAGAGAACAATGCTGAACATCACAAAGATGATGCAAATATGGAAGCATAAATGTCTTGGAATTGTCCTGTGAATACCCTAATGAAGGCTGGTGAGAGATGATGAGAGTTGTGGGAGGAATGTTAAGAATTATGATTTAATACAATTGTAGTGACAACGCTGGATGTCAGCATGTTGTGGGTGCAGTGCCGGCCCTACAGGAGACGGTGTGTGAGTGCTGACCTAAGAGGAAGGTCGTGTGTGGCCATGGCACTCGGGTTGACCCGAGAGGATACGTGACCGGTTAAGATGACAGGAGGGCCCCCAAGAGGGGGCTAGGGGGTCACGTGATGGGGATCCACGCCGCAGAAAATATAAGCTGAGTCCTGAGAGGGATCGTGGTTGTTCATCCCGGGAAAGAAACCCTTCGTATACGATCTCCGTTCTACGAGTCTTCCAGCACGTGGACCCAGGCAGATGCTGTTGGTCCCGGGTCCGTAGTAACAGTTACGTCATAACTAGTGTAGTTAGCAGGGTGGTCACCACCCTATTGTGTTAAAGGGGAAGTTACCCCGTGTGTTGGAACTAAATAAATGCGTTGTCTCCAAAGTCTACGTATGCGACTCAGTTGAACCCACCACACAATTGTTATTCAGTCCATTCCCATCCCTGTGGTGCAGGGCGATCACAAAGGAGGGCACTGCTGTGTGTCGCAGACGCAGTCTACATGAGCTTCACAGTAGGGGGCGATGCTGCTAGGTGTAATCCCAATTGAGTACTCTGTGGGGTTATTCACGAATTTATACAATATTGACAATAGCGCCAGCGCACAATGGCTTAATCGTTCAATCAATATCACGGGATCTTTGAAATCCACCGTGAAGCAGAGGGCCAGTGCGTTGTTAGAGTGGTGCATGTGTATGAACGCATTGAGACGCTGTTTGAACAACGTTGATTGCCAATATCAAAGTTAGCCCGAAAGTTGTCCTTCAGCTCAGGCAGGACATTGCCCATCTTGGTACCACTTAGGGTGGCAGAGCTGTGTTGGTTCCGATTTCTTGATGTGGCCAGTAAGAGTGAATTATGTGATAAACATTGCAAGCGAGTCATGTAGCAGTGTATTGGGTTGCTTCTTCGGGTCACTTAAATAAAGCTAACCCGGTTTTCTGAGCTGCGTTACGATTTGCAGAGGATGCTCCATACAGGAGAATGCGCCACTGTGACTTCCTCCTCTGTGCCATGGCTGGGCATATGTCCTTGGACGTCAGAAGACATTTTAACTGCAGGGCCATTCTCATTCACAAGGCTACCATCCGTAGATAAGCTATTTATTTGTTTAACCTTTTTTATTACCATTAGACAATCCTAAAAATGTGCAACACTCCTGTGTTTGTCTTTTAACAGTTCCCACACTTTACCTGATCACACACGGTACCTGCTTATTGACGAATTGTGAGGGCCACCAATTATTTATTATGCTGGGTGGACAGAGCGGGGTGTTAGGGGCACTTGCCCCATTATTAAAACCGCATTCCTGGCCAGGAGATGGGCTTGAACTAGTGACTTCCGCACTGCAAAGCCAGTGGGGTAACTTTCACCACGACAGCCCTTATGTGTCTGAGCTAAAAGTTCTTACACTTAATGCGAGACATTGGTAAATGTACGGCAATCCTTAACTGGTTAGCACCGGTTTTTCACTCAGTTACCAGGAATGCAAATTAAATATATTTTAACATCCCCTCTCTCCCCATACACGCCTCTCTCTCCATACACCCCTCTCGCTCTCTATTTTCTCTCTCTGTGCACGCCGGGAAATGGGTGTGTTCTCATGACGCTCCTGCTAACCTATCCGCGCGTAGGGGCCTGGTTTTTCCTCTATCCTGACCTCGCCTGAGAGAGTTTTATGCACCTTTTATTTTCCTCTCGGAGTTGGCTTGCGTCCGTAAATCTTCTCCCCTTCACTGTAAACAGTTGTTAATGCATGTGGTGTTCTTTATTTCTGTTTTCCTGGTGTTTTTCTACCCATATGACACTCACCTCGCTGCAGGTTGCTCGTCTTTCAGGGGCCTAGCTCTCCCGATTCCCCCACCCCTCCTCTTTTCTTACAATGCTCTTTTATTTATATTCAGTATTTTTTTTTCAAATATATTTTTCTTATCACGTTAGTTATAGTGTTGCTGCTCTCTATATCAACAATGGCAGTAGGATATGTACGAGGCTCTTACTCGGAATAATGGCCTCATCTGCTTTCCTCCAGTAGAGGTCAATATAGAGGACGTAGCTGCGGCTGGAGGGACCTGTGTAGGTCTGGCAAGTGTTCTCGCCACCTCACACATGAGCTGTGGCATGGTCTTGTTCCTGGCCAAGGAAGATTTGGTGGTGCACGTTGCAGGAACGTGCCTGAACATTAAGGGGAAACTATTTGTGCAGTGCACTCCTCTGGCTTCCTACACTGTAAAAGTCCTCATCTCCAACACCCCTTCCTAAAAAACGCTGACGTGCAACGAGATCTACAGCGGTTTGGGAAAATTGCGGCGATGGCAGCAGAAGCTGGAACACTTGATTTTTCAGCACCAACCGCTCATGATTTTAAACACCCACAACCATGAGCTGGATGTGAATCTCAAATACACAGTGGGCGGGGCCGTCTACACCGTGTACGCGTCGACCGAGGTGCAGCGGTGCTTCAGGTGCGGTGGTGTCGGCCATGCTCAGAGAAACTGCCATGCCAAGGAAAAAGAGAAAGCTGCACAGCCTGTGCTAGACAGTGCAGCAGCAGCAGGCCACTGACTTGGTGGCCGGATACACTAAGCCGTCGACTGAAAGTGAAGACGGCTTTACCACGGTCGAGTCACAAAAGCGTAGGGCAAAGGGCAGCCCTGCCGGAGTAGGGCGCGCTGCCACTAGGTCCAAGTGCGTAGCCACCGCCGACAAGCCCGACCCACCAGACGCAGTGGAGGCTGAGGAACGACCCCCAGTGGACGCCATCTCAGATGGCTGAGGGGAGAGCGATGCCAGCAAGAGCAGTTGATGGCAGCCTGGGGGGGTTGGCGAGGTGGGAGAGGCCCGGTCAATGGACGCTGCCTCGGCTGCCTCGAAGAGAGGGGCTGCAGGCAGGCACAGTGTCTGCTGGTGCCACAGTGCTGGAGGGCACCAGCCAGTTCACCTCACCTGAAGAGGTAGCTGTAGAGATTCAGTCTGCAAAGGAGAACCACCCCATTTCGATGAGGCCCTGGTGTTTGTGTCACCTCAAGAAGAGTCTGCCCAGCCACAAGCGATCGCACATGGGGACTCTGACGATGAGTTGTCACCATCCAACTTATGCGACAACGCGAGTGTGATGAGTTTCTCACAAATCAAGAGTGAGCGTAAATATGTGCCCAAGGAGATCCACCATTTTCTGCAGTCTACCTACAGGAAGTGTGGTGTGAAGATCGAGGCCTTCTTCCCGGATATGATGGGCTTCCTTAAGACCTCCCAAAACATTTACTGGATCCACACAAGTTTAGGTTCAGCCAGCAGGAATGCTTGCATCTGAAATTGTCCATCCATAAGATGAAGAGGAAGAATCCTTCCGTTCAAAATTGATTCTGCACAGCTACTGCTACCACTCACCATCATGACTTCAAGTATTAAGGTAGCCAGTCTGAACTGCAACAGTGCTCGTGGCGACAAGACGTGGGACCAGATCTGTTGCTTTCTCGAAGAACAGAAGGTAGATGTGACTCTCCTCCAGGAAACTCACCTACATACCACTCTGGAGGCCCAATTAGAAAACCTTCCAGATGGCCAAGCCTTGCTCAGCCATGCTGAGGACAAACTCGCTGTAGTGGCAATTGTGTTTGGTTCGCGGTTGGTACCAGAGGGCGTGGTCTTCAAAGAGATCATTAAAGGGTTCTTAATTTCAGTTGACTTTGTTTTCAATAATTCTAGGTGGAGGCTTTTTAACGTGTACGCACCGAGCACAAGTTCCCAGAGGAAGCTTTTCTTTGGCATGCTGCGGGATGCCCTGGCGACAGACGAGACAGACGACGTGTGCACGGTCATGGGGGGAGACTTCAACTGCATTCTGGACCTGGCTCTCGACTGCAACACCACCAAGCCTCATTTGAAATCTGCATGGCCATTAGCCGACCTACTGCTGAAACTGGATTGGGTTGATGTGTGGCGGCTACAACATCCCACCCAGCGGCAGTACTCCTGGTGCTGCTGGTGCTCTCAAAGGAGGATAAGCCTTACCAGGCTGGATCGACTGTATGTCAGCTCCAGCAGTGTGAACTTGCTTGGGGACAGTAAAATTGTCCCTTCTGGCTTTTCTGATCACCACTTCATCTTCGGACTGCTAAAAATTCCTAGATTTGAGCGGAGCAGTGCAGAACCTACTGGAGACTCAACGTGCAGCTGCTTGACAACAAGGAATTTAAGGAGACCTTTTGGGCTCACTGGTTGACTGCCAAAAGCAGCTTCAACTCTCGGCAGCAATGGTGGGACAACACAAAGGCACAGGTCCGGGTTCTCTGTCAATTTCTGAGCCAGCACACCACCTCCAGAAAGAAGGTGGTACAGCACCTACAGCTGCTGCTGCTGGAGGCGGAGCTGAGCTCATCCCTTTAAGAGTGTGCTCCTAATCTCAGCTCATCACCTGTATAAAAGACACCTGGGAGCCAGAAATCTTTCTGATTGAGAGGGGGTCAAATACTTATTTCCCTCATTAAAATGCAAATCAATTTATACCATTTTTGACATGCGTTTTTCTGGATTTTGTTGTTGTTATTCTGTCTCTCACTGTTCAAATAAACCTACCATTAAAATTATAGATTGATAATTTCTTTGTCAGTGGGCAAACGTACAAAATCAGCAGGGGATCAAATACTTTTTTCCCTCACTGTATATGATGACATCAGGTATGGTCAGAGATACAGTGTCCCTTTCAGAAACGCACAACATGGACTCAGGCCTCCTCATCTCGGATCAGGAGAAGGCCTTTGATAGAGTGAGCCATGAGTACCTGGGTAAACTGCTAGCGTCTTTTGGCTTTAGCCAGGCATTTATCTATCACGAAAATCAATCAGCGGCTCAGCAGCACTTTTTCCATAACGACGGGGGTCAGACAGGGATGCCCTCTCTTGAGTTACTTGCACCCTGTCTATTGAGCCACTCCTACTCCACTTGAGACAAACTCTGTCTGGTTTCAAGGTTCCAGGACCTGAAGATGCAGCCATCAAGGTCTCTGCGTACACAGACAACATATCTATCGTGGTTAACGATGTGCAGGACATGTCCGCACTCTGCTGGGTGGTGGGAGTGTATGAGAAGGACTCTTGTGCCAGGGTGAACTGGGCCAAGTGTGAGGCTCTGTGTTTGGGGTCACAATGCGGCGTGCTTTCTGTGCTTCTCCAAGGAAAATTCAGTTAACAGGCTGACAGTATCAAGTACCTGGGAGTCTACCTGGGGAAACCACTCGTCGCTAACAACAATGGGACCTGGCCGACAGAATTGAGAGTAAATTGCTGGCATGGGCACGCCTCGCTTTGCAAATGTCCTTTCAGGGGCGAGTGCTCATCGTTAATAACCTGGCATCATCTGTGCTGTGGCACAAGACCAAAGCCCTCCAGCCTCCGGGCTGGCTACTCACCAGAGTGAACCGGTCACCCATGCACTTTGTATGGCACGGGAAACACCTGCTGAGGCTGGGGTTTCTCTGCCTGCTAGTGGGTGAGGTTGGCCAGGGCTTGGCGGATGTTTCTGCCAGGGTGATAAACTTAATTCCTCTGGCCGTGAAGCTGCTGCTGTACGAAGAGAAGGAGCTACCCTGGATGTCGTCGGCCCTCAACCTGCTGATAGACGCAGGATGTCTCTGCTGTTCCTGTTAGACCTGGGCCTGGTCAACTACACGAGGCTGGCAGCTTATTACCAGATACTTTTTGACGTGTGGCAGAGCTTTTAGTGGAGCAAGGGCACACACACACGATGATATCAAACATTTCTTGAACGAACCCTTGTTCTGCAATAGCCTCTTCAAATCGATCAGAGGAGAGAAGACTTTGGCCCTACGCTTCACCTCAGTAGAGGTGGGGACAGTCAGCAACCTCGTGAAGGGCCACCAGTGAAAGTAGAAGACCGTAGCTGAGATCGCTAGCACTGCGGGACTCCACTCCATGCTAGCCGGGGAGAAGCTGCTGTGAGACGTGCCATAAGCCATGCAGGCGCTACGTTTGAAACTGGAGGCGCCGGAGGATAGTGGTGACTACCTGCATTCAGCCTCCTGGTCGCATTTACTCTTGGAAGCTACAGAACCTCAGAGGCTGCAGGAACGTGTCCCTAATGAACGTGCCAAAGAGAGCGCTCTCCATGTGTTGCGTGAAAGCGCTGCATTTTGAGGGCCTGACGAACGTACCTGTTTGTGACGTGCACACACGATGCTGTATTGGATTTCACTTCTATTGAAATCGGATCTAGGTGCTTATGCTGCTGGCAACAATGAAATTGGTTTAAAACTCTCTCTCCATACACCCCACTTTCTTACCATACACCCCACTCTCTCTCCCTACTCCCCCCCTCTCTCTCTCTTGATACACCCATCTCGCTCCATACACCCCTCTCACTCTCCATACACTCATTTCACTCTTTCCACACACCCCTCGTGCTCTCTCCATACACCCCTCTTTCTCTCTCCATACACCCTCTCTCTATACACCCCCCCTCTCTCTGCATACACTCTCTATATACACCCCCCCCCTCTCTCTCCATACACGCCTGTCACTATCTCCATACACCCCTCTCTCTATATATACACTCCTCTCTCCAAACACCCCTCCCTCTCTTTAGTACACTCATCTCTTCCACGCCTCCACCACCCCCACACGCTATTGCTCTCTCTCCATCCTCTCTCCGTAGCAGCTGCAGGAGAAAGAGCGAGCAGCCCAGCGCCAGCACAGTGAGCAGCACATACCTCAACAGCAGTAGCGGTATTGTCTTTATTGCGCGTGTATGCCGTGTGTGCCTCTGATTATCCATCCTGGGTTTAACCACGAGGCTAGATCACAGTGCGAGGAGCTCATGGATCATTGAATGATCTGGAAACAGTCCCCATCATCGGTGAACTCCTCTGGCAGGCGAATCTACAAAAGCTGGGCTACGTAGCCCGCATGATCAGCCACCGCATGCTGCCAAAGCAGGCGCGGCACAGGATGGAGAAGATATGAGCTGATAGGTGAGTGGGTGTGCGAATGTGGAGGGGGGAGTGAGTGAGTTAGTAGGAGAGTGTGTGGGTGAGTGAGTGACATGGGCTAAAGAAGATATGGACTCATACAGTACAAAATGATTTGGAGCTGAGTGAACCGGTGTCAAGATCGGCCTCTGTGGAGGAGGCTCGTGAAGGATGCTACTAGGCAGTTGGAGGCAGTCACCCTCCAGTAAAAACGGAGGGTGCAGGATCGAGTGGCTAAAATTCAGCAAGTTTACACAGTGGAGGTGGTGCATCTGCTATTCATCTCAGTCACTCAAACCATAGTAGCTGGGTCTGTCCCATAACCTCCTGCCTGTGAGCCTTCGAAACTTCACTTGGCCTCGGAGTGCACCCAGCCTGGTACAAGCGCCATGGGAATGTCAAAGCCAAATAGTGGCAATGGCGGCTGTTATTTCAATTGGTATCAGTCAATAATTTGGGTATTTCGTTGTCTAGGGAATATTTGAATAATGACAGTATCCTTTGGAAACCAGATTCGTTTAATATTGTTGCATGTGTAATGACAGGGTGCGATCTTTTGACCAGGAGGGTTAATCACGAGTTTAGGTGCGTTATGTAATAACCAACTATAAGGGGGGTGTAACTGAGTTAAAGGTAAAAGGCGGGGTAAGTCGGGAAGCTCCGGGAACCTGCTCGAAGGTTCTAGAAGGGGGCGTGGCCGAAGGTTTGGGGCTGTCGTGGGGTCCGGGTCCTGGCTCCCGTCGCTGTCTGCATAGCCGTATATATATGTCGCCCAGTGATTGCACCTCGGAAGTCGCTCCCTACACATGTGTAGTGAGTCCAAGACGAGGGAGAGACGGTTTCTTAGAGGCAACACATTTATTACAACTAGGGGAACATAACACCAAGGGGTAACGGCCCCTTACAACCCGATACACTAAGGAGGTAGCCCCTCCGGACTAATGTGCCCTCACTCTGGTTATAGTGCTAACCCTATACTGGTTAAGCTCTTTGGGTCTTCAGGTCTTCAGGTGGACGAGGACTGCCGGACCCGTTCAGTGGTCCGGCTTTTATACCCGTTCTAGGGTCTCTCCGCCCCTAGCCATGCCTTCCCTCTGGAACTGTCTAGGGGGCCCTGGAATATCCCCCAGCCCCCC
>CM025613.2:43512-86768 GCA_014621495.2 Entosphenus tridentatus
GGTGGGTCTGTGAGTGAGTTAGTGGGTGAGTCGGTGGGTGAGTGAGTAGGTGGGTGTGGGTTAGAGATTGAGTGGGTGGTGGGTGATTGTGTGAATTAGTGGGTGGGTGGGTGAGTGAATGGTTTGAAGTGATTGAGTAGGTGAGGGAGTGAGTGAGAGGTGGGTTGGTGAGTGGATGAGAAAATTGGTGGGTTACAGATTGAGTGGATGGGTAACTAGGTGATTGGGAGGGTGAGTGGGTGAGTGGCTTAATGGGTGAATAAGTCGGTGGGTGAGTAGGTGAGTATTCTTAGGTTTTTTCCGTAAAGTCACGTAGGTAAAAAATTCAAATTAATAAAAGTAAAATAAAATAATAATAAAATAAAAATCACGATGTTTCGGAGGCAACACAAGCTTCCGTCTGCAGGTGGAACCGTCACAGCCAAGACAGCTGTATCAAGTAAATGAGAGATTACAAGAGCTACCACTCCGTATATATAATGGTTGGAGAGGGGAAGGAGTCAATTACGGCACACTTTTTATTGATATGGTAAGGTGAGGCTTCAGACTAAGAATAGACTGCATAATAAAAGGCTGAGCCTTTGTTATGTAGAGGTACGGTTTGTGACTACGCCTAGCCTACAT
Organism: Entosphenus tridentatus; assembly: GCA_014621495.2. Taxonomy (NCBI): domain Eukaryota; kingdom Metazoa; phylum Chordata; class Hyperoartia; order Petromyzontiformes; family Petromyzontidae; genus Entosphenus; species Entosphenus tridentatus. The sequence continues at coordinate 44,137 of CM025613.2, forward strand.
AACAAAAGTGTGGAACAAGGGGGGGGGGGAAATGTAACCTGGTAAAACAAGCCTGACTGTCTGTCAATAACCTGTAATAGTTGTCTGTCAAATAAGATGGTCCAAATAAGGGCTTATCTGAATGTGGAAACCAGTGAATGGAAAGTGTTGGGGTGGGGGGGGTGGGCGGGGCTAAAAGAGAACAATCGGTGTACCTCGACTTGGTGTTGTAACCGGTGTTGGCTGACAAGCCAAATACAAAAAAGGCAGTGCTGTTAAACGCTGGGGATGTCAACACTCGGTAAAGTAGAATAGTACCTGTCAAATAAGATGGTACAAATGTGTAGTTAAATCTTTTATACATGTGTAATAAGAGCCATGTCCGGCTCACGTGGTGATCGGCTCTGCCGGTCCCGCTTTATAGCCAATGAGGGGAGAGCCTGGGAGCATGGCCTCGGCGTGATCACGGCATGTTAGCTAGGGTGATTGGCTCTGCCGGTCTTGGCCTCAGCTAATGGGAAGCCAGGTCAGAGGCGTAGTCCCGGGAGGTGATGGGGGTAATCTGGAATGTTCGACGCTGGCTATTCAGGATTGGCTTAAGGGTACCACGTGACCCAGACGTTAAAGAGGGGAGAGACGGGAGACTCGGGAGCAGACACGGAACGAAGAGAGCGAGGGGCTACGCGCGTGCGGGGCTCCGAGTGACACGTGGGCGGTGCGTCTCTGGTGGCTGTCTGCCCGCTTCCCGTTGCCTGCCAGCAACGGGGAGTGTTTGTGAATTGTGGAAGTGAAAATAAAGGACCGATTCCGAAAGCCGTCTCAAGGAGGTTTATTACACATGGTTAATAACATCTTTCCAATGATTACTCAGTTTGTACCCATCATCACGGTTCAAGTTATGTCTGTGTTTGTATATCTGGATGGCCTCGTGTACAAACCTTTGATGGTAGCCAGAAGGTTTGCAGAGCACCTTGGTCTCGGAAAAGACTAGCATGAGAGCCCACAGCGTTGTAGCAATGTTCGATCACTAATTTCGTAGAGAATAAGGTTACTTCGATTTGAACTCGATAATTTAGACAAGACTTTCTTACAAACACATTTAATGTTAACAGAAAAAATGTCCCCTTCTGACTGGAACCACGTTGACAACATGACTGCTGCTTCTGCTGACTCACTGTCAGCCAAATGCAAAGCTAACATGATCTCTAAATTCAACCTCCTATCAAAGAAGAAACCAAAGCCACACATCACAAAGCTGGAAGTCAACAAGACCGTTATTAATCAGAGTAACATCTCAATTTCTGACAATCTGAAAACGGAACTGACCAAAGGACTAAATTTCGTTGTCACCCCTAAACATATACCAGTAGAGGATGTGATTTCTCGGGATGATGTAGCCCTCAGAGGCATAAGACACATCCATGCGGATGTAGCAAGAGCTGAAATAGCCACTATTCTTAAGAACGCTAAGAAACCCACTAGCAACCCACCCACCCCGTGACACCCACCACACTCCACACACACCCTGCACCCACCCACCCCGTGACACCCACCATACACCACACACACCCTGCACCCACCCACCTACCCCGTGATACCCACCACACACCACACACACCCTGCACTCACCCACCCCGTAACACCCACCACACACCACACTCCACACACACCCTGCACCCACCCACCCAACCCCTTGACACCCACCACACACTACACACACCCTACACCCACCCACCCCGTGACACCCACTACCCACCACACTCCACACACACCCTGCACCCACCCACCCCGTGATACCCATCACACTCCACACACATCCTGCACCCACCAACCCTGTGACACCCACCACACACCACACTCTACACAAAGGGTTAAGGGTTTTGAGGGTTAGGTGTTTAAAGGATTAGGGGTGGAGAGGTCTAGGGGTTTAGAGAATTATTGTTTTAACTGAACTCGCGAACCTAAAAAAGAGAGTTGATGTAGTCATCCTCTCGGCCGACAAGGGCAATGCTACGGTCATCATGGGTAAAGACTCATGCAACAAAAAAATGCTGGACCTACTCTATGATGGGAGTTACTCCAAAATTAAAAGCGATCCTACTAACAGCTTAACGACAAAACCAACAAGATCATCACGAGTTCGACTTCCCTAATCGAACCAACCAAACGTCCCTCCCTAAAACCCTCGGCTGCAAGACCTCCCAGATTCTATGGTCTTCCCAAGATCCATAAAGAAGGCACCCCACTACGGCCCATCGTGTCCACGATCAACTCTCCTACCTACAAACTAGCCCGTTTTCTATCAGATACTCTGCTCTCCTTCACTGGCAAGACCTCTTCAGCAGTACTTAACTCAACCCAATTGATCTCTATGGTCAAGGTACTATCTCCTGACGATATCCTCGTCAGTTTTGATGTGAAATCTCTGTTTACCAAAGTCCCAGTGCCTGACACCCTAACAATAATTGAAGACTTGGTCCAACATGAATTGAACTCGGATGTACCTGCGCAGGTTAGGCATTGCCTCACCAACACTTATTTTACCTGAAATGGGACCTTCTACAAACAGAATGAGGGTACCCCTATGGGCTCCGCCTTGTCACCAGTGATAGCCAATGTGTTCATGGAAGAGTTTGAATCAGACGCCATCCAGACGTCCACCCTGCGTCCTTCCCTGTGGAAGAGGTATGTGGATGACACTTTCGTCATTTGGCCACATGGCCTCCCAGCATTGAACTATTTCCTGGACCACATCAATTCCAGACACCCATCCATCAAATTCACCATGGAAGTGGAGAATGATGACAAACTACCATTCTTAGATGTTCTGTTTGAGAGGAGACCTGATGGTTCCTTGAGACATTCTGTCTACAGGAAAGCCATCCAGATTCCTACTTGAAACCTGATTCCCACCACCACCCGGCTCAAAAGAATTCTCTCATCAAAACACTATACCACAAAGCTCATGGCATTTCTGACCAACACCACCTGGCCAGTGAATTAAAACATGTACATCGAGCCCTCAATATGAACGGATACTCTGCCCACACGACCTGCCAAGCTGTTTTTTCCACCATACAAAAACAATCACTTGAAACTCCGATCAAAACTATCACGTTGACATACATAGCAGGCGTGACCAAAAAGATCTCCAAAATTCTAAACAAACATAAGATCCAAGTCCGATTCAGTACAATACATAAAATCCGACACATTTCCAGTTCAATGGCTACCACATTCAGATAAGCCCTTCCCCTCCCTCCCCCTTAACTTGTATTTAAGAGCTTGTCTCTTGGAATTTTGCCTCACTTGATTCAGTAAATTTAGCTGTGACGGTCCCACCTGATGACGGAGACTTGTGTTGCCTCTGAAACGTCGTGATTTTTATTTTATTTCTATTAATATTTACTTTATTATTTACTTATTTTTATCTACGTGACTTTACTAAATAAATTAAACTGAAATCACACCCTACTGGCAGACGAACGTCCACTTACAGACCGCTGCCGAGTCACCTCATGCGGCACGGGGACAGTTACACCATGGGAGTGGCTGTCGACTCTTTAAGATATTATACAAGCCACGTTGAGTTGCTCAGGAAATTAAGCAAGTGCCATATGAATACAAATATTATTAGTATCCCAAGGTGCATGCGATTGAGCTTCCATGTCTCAGCCTCCTGGTTACAGGATCTACCCAACATGTATCGTGACATACTGGTTGCTCCTACTCTACATTATTAAAAAATGCCATCCAAACCTACACATCCACAATTGGCTGGGATTTAACCCGGGTTCCTTCAGTCCAACCTCTCCCTGCTTCCAGGTGCCTTCATCGACGACCTGGAGGTCAAACCCTGGAGTCTTCATGTCACCTGTCCTCCTGGTCATTTATCCAAGCTAGAAATGTCTTATGGTTCTTGCATTACAAGTGTAGAGGTGTTACGGGAGGGCGAACAAACACACCAGGGGTGGTTATGCATCGTTTTGCCTGGGGGGCTGAAACGGCGCTGTGATCCCCCACGGCGCCACCCCTCGGGGGGGGGGTGGGGGGGGAAGTTGCTATATAAGGCGGTGAGCCGGTGGGCTCGGGGTTCAGTGTTTAGCTTAAACCAGTGAAGAAGGAAGACCGGCTAGATAGGCCCTGGGACTCCCCTGGATCGCCGTCCTTCTAAGGACCGACTAGGGAAAGCCAGTGGCGTGGCCCCAAGAGCCCAGAGCCGATGTTCTTGTAAGAGCTGGTCTGGTGACTCAGGGTTCCGTGATCCCAGCTTGGCCAGAGCTGGGTCAGCTAGCCTCTCCTAGCTCTGTAGTGGAGGACCCAGGAGTAGGCTAGCCGGGATAGAGATCGTGGGATCTCCATGTTAGACGGGTGAAGGGGCCGATACCCCTTCGAGTGTTGTATACCTTGGCCTGTATAGAGTGGAACGGTTAATAAATAAGTGTGCCTCCGACTACGTCGTCCAAGTCTCTTTGAACCTACTACACTTTTTCCGCGCTCGGTGTGGGTGCGCGAGCAATTATTGGATGACTCTTTAGTTTCCTTGCTGCGCCGTGCTGATCGCTCGCTAGACTCCTCTGTGGCGGATGACGACGGTCGAGTGGAGATGCAAGACGGCCTTTTGATGTGGAGGGAAGACCTGATTGGCCGATGGCGTGTGGTTGTTCCCGTTGCACTCCGGCATGAATTAGTTCGAGTGCTGCATGCTGAGAAGCTGTTGCACTTGTGCATGCAGAAAACCATACTCACATTGCAAAGAGATTACTTTTGGCTTGGCATGACGGCCCAAATCGCTGAGGTTATCTGCGCATGCCCCAACTGTGCTCGACGGAAACCACCGCGACAAAAATATGTCCCGCCCTTACGGTCTATTTCTGATACCCGTATTAAACAGCTTGTAGCCCTTGACATCTTGGGCGCGTTCCCAACATCCCCCCGGGGCAATAAATTCCTCTTGGTGGGGGTCGAATATTTTTCCCGCTGGCCGATGGCGTGGCCGTTGCCAGACCAATCAGCGACCTCCATCCCAGAACAATTGCTCACAGATCAAGGTCGAAATTTTTCATCAAAATTTCTGCGCGATGTCTGCGACGCATTGGGCACTAAAAAGATCCAGACGTCGCCGTACCATCCACAGACTGATGGGATGGTCGAGCGCCTAAAGCGTACCTTGACCGCCATGCTTTGCGACATTGTCAGTGAAAAACAGGCTGATTGGGACTTGCACATACCCGGCGTCCTCTCCGCCTATCGGATGGCCCCACACGCTTCCACCGGCTACTCTCCATTTTTTCTCATGCACGGCCGGGAGAATGTCTCACCCATTAACGCACAATTGGGGACGGCTGTGAAGGAGCCCAAGCAGACCCTTCCTGAAGACGTTCGCTATTCCATACATCGCGTTGCTGAAGCACGGGAGGCGGCACAAATTGGTATGGCCAAAACTCAGGAGCGCAACGAGTGTTGCACACGACAGTCTCGCCGCGCGATGCTGTGGTGTGTGGGTGATCGGGCCTAGCTCCATTACCCTCAGATGCTGGTGGGCACCTCTCCGAAATTGCACAGGCGAAGTTGGTGGAAATCAGGGCTATGGGTTCCATCTGGCCGAAGTTCACGGGCGGAGCTCGCGGGGGTGTGTGGGAACCATCCAGAAGGTTCTGAGGGGGCGTGGTTAGAGGTGGGGCTTCGCTCCGCCGGGAGAGATATAAGGCGAGGCGAGAGGGGGACTCAAGGTTCGGTGCAGAAGCCTGGGTCCGGACTGCGTCTCCTCTACCTCGTCAACCACCGACCACGTGGCAGCCTCGTGGACAGTGGGCGAGTGGTCTCCGACACCACCACGGAGCGGGGTGCGGGGAACGTGAGGGCGAGAGAAGCCACGCGCAGGCGGGGAAGCAGCGAGCGCATGCCGCGGTGTGAAAAAGAGAGAGAGACCATCTGGGAAGAGGGTGTGAAGCCGAGCAGTCGCAACTAATAAAGAAAGATGCAAGTCACAACAAGTGGTAGAAGTCGTTTATTACAATTTTAATGGCAACAATAAATGAGGGTAAAATATAAATCTGTCGTGAACAACCAAATGCTATTTAAGAACAAGATTTTCCAATATATGCAGAATGGTTCATGAAAGGTCAGAGTTCGTATTTCTCTAACCACAACCTAATCCTAATCGTCCGAGCAAGTTAAGGGCACGAGTCGAATCTGTGGAAGGCACAAGTCAAAACATGGAGCCAATCGTCATCAGGTTGGGTGCGAAACGACAACAAACTGGGAAACTTCGTGTTCAGCTGCTCATAACATTCGTTTTCTGACTGCTTCGACATCACGATAACTGATTTTGATGCACCATCACCCTGCAAATAAAATAATTATTGCGAAAAATGTGCTTTATTATACCGTGTACCACTGTACCGCCAAAACGTTCATATAGATATGTATACGTAAAGACATATATAGCAAGTTTATTGATTTAACAAGGTTTTTACTTAAGGTGACTTGGATAACCTCATTTGCAGCGTGACCTGGGATACCAAAATTACAAAAGCAAAACAAATACATTAGAGCAATGAAGCAAAGATAAATCAAGAGCAAAACTTACATGCGAGAAATCGACAACATTGCACAAACATATTCATTAATATTCTTAGGTTTTTTCGGTAAAGTCACGTAGGTAAAAAATTAAAATTAATAAAAGTAAAATAAAATAAAAATAACGACGTTTCGGAGGCAACACAAGCTTCCGTCTTCAGGTGGAACCGCCACAGCACGCTTGCTGTATCAAGTAAATGAGAAATTCCAAGAGATCCGACCTTGTATATATATTGGTTGAGGGGGGAGGAGCCAGGGTAGGCCCCTGGATAGAAGTTTTTTTAAATTATTATGGTAAGGTTGGTGCGGCTGAAGCTACGGCTAGTGTACATAACAAAGGACTAAGCCTTTGTTATGTAGACTGGTTGAGAGGGGGAGGTGCCAGAGTTGTTAATGTGCGGCTGCTGCTAATGGGACTGAGCCTTTGTTATCTAGATGGTAAAAGCAAAAAAGCAGGTCAGGAAGAAACAGCCTCTTGCTATGTTGCTTGGTGGGTAAAACTTAAAGCAGGAAACCAGCGTGTGAAAAAAGCTAAACATGATAAAACAAAACTGTCTATCAGTAAACTGTACAGTAACTAAAGAATAGTTGTCTGTCAAATAAGATGGTCCAAATGTGTAGTTAAATATTTTTTGCATGGTTAATAACATCTTTCCAATGATTACTCAGTTTGTACCCATCATCATGGTTGAAATTATGTCTGTGTTTGTATATTTGGATGGCTTCGTGTACAAACCTTTTATGGTAGCCAGGAGGTTTGCAGAGCACCTTGGTCTCAGAAAAGACAATTTCATGAGAGCCCACAGCATTGTAACAATGATCGGCAACGGCGGTAGAATCAGTTTTGCCGTGTTTCAGATCTGACTTGTGCTTGCGGACACGATCAGAGATATGACGTTTCGTGTCTCCAATGTAGCAATCACCACAACTGCAACTCAGTTTGTAGACTCCAGGGTATTGTAAGTCAGGAATTACATATTTCACAGATGGAATTAGATCACGGATTTTATGTACTGTACTGAATCGGACTTGGATCTTATGTTTGTTTAGAATTTTGGAGCTCTTTTTGGTCATGCCTGCTATGTATGGCAAGGTGATAGTTTTGATCGGAGTTTCATGTGGTGGGATCTCTTGGAATTTCTCATTTACTTGATACAGCAAGCGTGCTGTGACGGTTCCACCTGAAGACGGAAGCTTGTGTTGCCTCCGAAACGTCGTGATTTTTATTATATTTTTAGTTTACTTTTATTAATTTTAATTTTTTACCTTCGTGACTTTACCGGAAAAAACCTAAGAATATGAATCCTTGCAGTCACGAAAGCTTCAAATCTAAAATATTCATTAATACATTCCCTGTAGCGCAACTTGGCCTGAACATATTATTTTTAGACCAATCATAGCGCAAAACGGATATAAAAATACATAAATATAAAACAGATATAGGGTGGCTAATTGGACTTATACATAAAGAGACAAGGAAATGTGTACGGCAATGCGTATACACCCCCTGTGTACACACATCCATGCAAAACATTCGGACTCGGAGTGAAACCAGGGCGAGCTGCCAGAGCTTTAAAAATCCATCCTGCCTCCACTTCCTCCTACCTCCCCCATCACCCCTCCCCTACATCCCCCTTCAACTCCTCCCCTATATCCCCCAACACTGCTCCCCTATATCACATATTCATAAACAAACGTACACATCATCATAGTCACCATCATCATCACCATAATGGCCAGTATCATGAAGCCACATTCACCCTCGGCTCCATGTGGAGCTCACAGGGCTCCCGCTCGTCTTTCGGCAATCAGAGCCCCGGGAGTGAAATGAGCCGGGCTGCTGTGTGAGTCGCGTGTGGGGCAGCTCCGTCTGCTGCAGCGTCAGCGTCGCCTCTCAGCTTAAATCTAAATATCCAGGTCTCTTCTGTGAGTCCATTTTAACTTCATCTCATTCATCTTCTTCTCACTGAAGCCATTATCTATGATCCTGCAGCACAAAGAGAGAGGCTCACGCTGACGCGGGTTCACGCGGAGCCTCAGGCATCCCCTCACAGCTTGTAACCAGCGCAACCTCAACAACAACCACACTGGATGAAGGTCTCTTCACGCCATGGGAGCTGCTTTGCCATATTTCACCCCGTGGGACAATGCAGGTCGGTGGTGGCAGGGGCCACAGATTTGGCACCATTGTACAGTACAATGGTGTACTGTACAATGGTGTACTGTACTGTAAATTGCACTTTGTTGCCCACAGTGTAGCATTGCAACCTATAACACCTGTTTTTTATGCCCAGTAGTCGCCCATCCAAACATTATCCAGGGACAATCCTGGTTATCTTCCAGTTTTGATGAGATCGGGTGCATTTAAAGTGGTTTTGTCACGTGGCTGGGTCTGATATAATGAATATTAAATGCATTGGGATATACTCCACTACGACTCCCACTTCAAGAAATGGCCCTTCTTTATAGCAAACAAACGTGCTATGAAGACGGGCCATTTGTTTTTAGGAGTAGTAATAACAGTGCATTAGAGCCTATATGCGCCATTAGTGAACTAGTGGCCACGGGAGGTAATGACAAGTGAGTCAGTCGACTGCGAATGCACTAGTGGCCACGGGAGGTAATGACAGGGGTATCAGTTGTGAGTGCAAAGGGACTGGTGGCTACGAGAATGATCGAGAAGGGGGGCGTGGCCTCGGTTGGTATATAAGAGAGATGTGCAGGAGACTCGGGGCTGTTGCAGTGGGGTCTCCACCTGATGTCAAGTGTCTTCAATAAGACACGTGCCATCTCAAGGGAAGTGTGTCAAGTCGTTATTACACTTACACAAAACATGTGCGAGATACGAGCAGCAGAGCTTACCAAAGACTCCTCAATGATTTGTTGGTGCTGATGATGGCACGGAGGGCCGAGATCGATTTGTCCGTCAGTGAACAACGCTGCAGACTAGAGGGAAGAGAAGAGACGTTGAGTGGGGGCTGAGAGAAGTAGTGAGGGTTGTGGATCGAGAGTGGGGGGTGGGGGAGAGGTGAGCGTGTGAGGGGCTTGGTTGTATAAAAATGTGGAAGATTCGTGTGTGTCATTACCTACTCCGTGTGATCACCGCATGCCAGCTTTAAAAGGGCCAGCTTTAAAATAGCTAATTGCTGTTGAGGTTAATGGGGTTAAACTGTGATATTTGTACACGTGTGTGGGGGTGTGTTCATGTTTCTTGACAACTGTGTGAATCTGCATTCGTGTGTGTGAATGTGTGTATATATCTCAGTCATCTTATTATTTTATTACTTCCCTTCTACGTGACTTTACCGAAAGAACCAAGAAGATGAATCCCTGCAGTCACGAAAGCTTTAAATCGAAATATCTCAGTCAGTCGACCCGTGGCACCTGGGTCTGCCCCGTAACCTCCTGCCAGCGGGCGTTCGACACTTCACGTGGCCTCAAGGTGCACCTAGCCTGGCACAAGCGTCATGGTGACGTCACCACCACTTAGTGGTGAATGGCGGTTGTTGTTATATACCGTTTAGCAGTTAGCGTGCTGCACTACAAACCCGGCGATCCGAGTTCGATTCCTGCTCAACACCAGTGATGAGTAACTGAATCGGTCATGGGCATCCCCTAGGTCGACTCAGCCTGAAATGAGTAACTGGTGCGATGTGTAAACATTGCCATGAGGGAGAAAACGGCAGCCGGGCATGATGTTGGCCACAAAAAGCCACGAGTAGTGGCCAAGTGGAATGTGTGAACATTCGCTGTGGAGGAGGGGCTGCCACTCCTGTGTCGGGAGCTGGACCGTACTGCCTCGATCTCTGTGGCAGATTAAATTTGCCTCAGTAGCCCGTGATCACGGAGGCTTGTGTTGCTTCCGAAACGTCGTGATTTTTATTTTATTTTTATTTTACTTTTATTAATTTTATTTTTTTACCTACGTGACTTTACTGAAAAAACCTAAGAATATGAATCCTTGCAGTCACGAAAGCTTCAAATCTAGAATGTAACAGGGATGTTCTCTGGCTCCTACATTATTTCACATATTTTTGATCACATAGATCTTAGGGAATTTCCATCTGTTATTCATACAATGGTCAACCGTGTTATGTATGTTGACCTTTAAATTGCTGTTGACTTTGAGGAGTTGGAAAATCTGCTGCTAAATCTTGTGCCACTGAGAGATGGAACCTCACCATTAGCCACACAAAAAAGCACCTCCTTGTGTATTGTGTTAATTGAACACTCCATCCCCTCAACTCCTCAAGAGCGGTGAGGCAGTTGAGGAGATAATGCAGGAGTTCTCATACTTGGACAGTGTGCTCATGACTATTTCCAGTTTGGCAGCAGAGGTTTCAATACAAATCAGTCGAGCGGCGTTATCTTTTTATCATTTGCATCATGCTGCGTCGAAGCTGCCTGGCCTGACGCTCCACACAAAGCTCCAGTCTTCTCAGCTCCAGTTATGCCCCTCCTTCTCTATGCTTGCTAAATCTGGACCCCTCTGAGGGGACATCTGCACTGGTTTGACACATTCAGGCCAGCCTCCCAACAATCCATCATGTGTTTAATTAGGCTGGATTGTGCGAGGAACTCGCATATTCTTAAAAGATCTGGACACAGTCCCATCGGTGAGCTATTCTGGCAGGCAAGGCTGCGTTGGCTATGTTATGTAACCTGCATGCACACACACTGCATGCGCAATACACGTTTTTGTTGGCCAAATACATGGGGATAAACAGCTATTGTACTGGCTAGAGAAGAGATGGGCTGATGTGGTACAGGAGGATGTGAAGCTGTGTGGACTTGCTGATGCATAGTACCAGTGGTGTCAACATCTGCCTCTATGTCATAGGCTGGTGTAGGCTGCTACATGACAGTTTAAAGCAGTTTCCCTCCGAAAACAATGGAGGGCACATAAATCGATGCTCAAAAAATAATCTGATTGACGTTCCAGCTATAACGCAGTGAGATGGCATAGTAGGGAACACAGGAGGTGCAATTGCCATTCATCTCGATACGTCAACCCATAAAACCTGGGTCTATTAAAACTCAACTATTTATTTTTACAAGGAAAGGCCTACTGTCCTATGTAGCTCTTTTTCAGAAGTGACCTAGCCACAAATGATCACTGAACGAAGTGGCTTATTACGTGCAAATATATAGCAGCCAACCATTATAAATGCATGATGTTGATAAAAAAACGTAGAAACTGGAAAAAAAATGGAGAACCTGGAAAAACAACCCACGCGACCATGGAGAGAACATGCAAACGCCAAATATATAGGCGTCAGGGTCAGTATCGAACCCACAACCTTCTGTATAATAGGCAAGGTAGTTAACATCTTGCCAGCGCGACGTCTGTCCAGTGATCTCCTCTCAGCGATCCTTCAACACCTCACCAGCGATGTGGCAACATCACCCCAACTTAGTAATGAATGGCGACTGGTGGTTGTTTCATATGTACGTGTGTGTGCATCAGGGCATCACTCACTCTAACGTTTCCAAACTTCCTTCTCTCCCCACCATTCCGTCTGCCAAAAATTTGAGGCCGCTGTCTGTAATCTTGTTGTCACTCAGCCTAAAACCACATGGATAGGAAAATCATACTAATAACATATTAATCAATACACAACCAAGCTCCACCTTGCATTAGAAACATACAGATCAAGCAAAACAACAGATCACTTTGCACTTCAATCCAAACACTCCTGCAACCACCTAAACCCATTAAAAAATAACACGGGTTTGGATGGATCTTTCTAATTTGCAGCACCACACCTCTGGAACAACCTCTCCGAAGCAATCCGCGCACTCGACTGCATCACTACATTTAAGTAACAACTCAAAATCCATCTCTGTGCACTTGCATAAAAAAACGAACTCAAAAACTTGATTTTTTTACTGTAGATAGTTTGTATACATATATTCTCATTGTTTAGAATCTTTCTAATTTATGTTGAGTTTGAGTTTCACGTAATTGTTCTTCTGAGTGACAGATTTGTGCCAGAAAGGCACGCACTTTTTTTTTTACTGTAGAGAGTTTGTAAAAAAAAATTACTTGACTTATACGTTAAGATGTTTTCAGCCATATACAGTGAGGGAAAAAAGTATTTGATCCCCTGATGATTTTTTACGTTTGCCCACTGAAAAAGAAATGATCAGTCTATAATTTTAATGGTAGGTTTATTTGATCAGTGAGAGACAGAATAACAACAACAAAATCCAGAAAAACGCATGTCAAAAATGTTATAAATTAATTCGCATTTTAAGAAGGGAAATAAGTATTTGACCCCTCTGCAAAACAACTTAGTACTTGGTGGCAAAACCCTTGTTGGCAATCACAGAGGTCAGACGTTTCTTGTAGTTGGCCACAAGGTTTGCACACATCTCAGGAGGGATTTTGTCCCACTCCTCTTTGCAGATCTTCTCCAAGTCATTAAGATTTCGAGGCTGACGTTTGGCAACTCGAACCTTCAGCTCCCTCCACAGATGTTCTATGGGATTAAGGTCTGGAGACTGGCTAGGCCACTCCAGGACCTTAATGTGCTTCTTCTTGAGCCACTCCTTTGTTGCCTTGGCCGTGTGTTTTGGGTCATTGTCATGCTGGAATACCCATCCACGATCCATTTTAAATTCCCTGGCTGAGGGAAGGAGGTTCTTACCCAATATTTGATGGTACATGGCTCCGTCCATCGTCCCTTTGATGCGGTGAAGTGGTCCTGTCCCCTTAGCAGAAAAACACCCCCAAAGCATAATGTTTCCACCTCCATGTTTGAAGGTGGGGATGGTGTTCTTGGGGTCATAGGCAGCATTCCTCCTCCAAACACGGCGAGTTGAGTTGATGCCAAAGAGCTCCATTTTGGTCTCATTTGACCACAACACTTTCACCCAGTTGTCCTCTGAATCATTCAGATGTTCATTGGCAAACTTCAGACGGGCATGTATATGTGCTTTCTTGAGCAGGGGGACCTTGCGGGCGCTGCAGGATTTCAGTGACTATGGTCCCAGCTGCCTTGAGATCATTGACAAGATCCTTCCGTGTAGTTCTGGGCTGATTTCCTCACCGTTCTCATGATCATTGCAACTCCACGAGGTGAGATCTTGCATGGAGCCCCAGGCTGAGGGATATTTTGTGTTATTTTGTTTCTTCCATTTGCGAATAATCGCACCAACTGTTGTCACCTTCTCACTAAGCTGTTTGGCGATGGTCTTGTAGCGCATTCCAGCCTTGTGTAGGTCTACAATCTTGTCCCTGACATCCTTGGAGAGCTCTTTGGTCTTGGCCATGGTGGAGAGTTTGGAATCTGATTGATTGATTGCTTCTGTGAACAGGTGTCTTTTTTTACAGGTAACAAGCTGAGATCAGGAGCACTCCCTTTAAGAGTGTGCTCCTAATCTCAGCTCGTTACCTTTTATAAAAGACACCTGGGAGCCAGAAATCTTTCTGATTGAGAGGGGGTCAAATACTTATTTCCCTCATTAAAATGCAAATCAATTTATAACATTTTTGACATGCGTTTTTCTGGATTTTTTTGTTGTTATTATGTCTCTCACTGTTCAAATAAACCTACCATTAAAATTAAAGACTGATCATTTCTTTGTCAGTGGGCAAACGTACAAAATCAGCAGGGGATAAAATACTTTTTTCCCTCAATGTAGAGAGTGTGTATACATGTTGGAGGGAACCAGGGTACTTGGGGGACAAAAAAACCTACGCATTAGAGAGTTGAACATTCTATCCTATACAGAAGAGACTAAGGATATTCGTCCGCGAACTTTGTTGTACCTCTTTCTGTTGGCAACCCCAGGATATGCCTCCTCGATGACCATGGTGAGTTTCACAACATGTCATTTTGCCTGATCTGGATTACAGGCATGTGGAATTATCTCATCTATACGTTGATCAAGTGGAGGAGATTTTTGATTTGTATGCAAAATAAAGTGTTGAAATGTGAGACCTGTATGCTAATCAAGTGAAGGAAACTGGAGATCTCTATGTGAGTAAAGCGTCGGAAGTGTTATATCTCTATTCTAATCAAATGTATTCATCAAAGAAGTACAATACCACAATGGATTTCGCTGCCCTTGCCTCTAGAGCCTATAAAACCTTGTTATGCATGGTGGTCACCCATCCAAGCTATATGAAGGCTCAATTCTGATTCAGTTCAGGGATCTGAAGAGATGCGATTTGTTCTGAGTTAATAATATTATTCAGGTTTTCCGGTTTTTGCTTACCAGATTTAGAAACATGCGTTTAGATTAATTGGCTGCTATAAATGCCAATATATAATAAGCCACTTCGATGAGCTATTATCTGCAAAAGAGCTAATATCTCAGTTGGCTTTACTCGATAAATAAATAAACAGTCCAGTAACCAGGCTCTATCCAGATTCACTTCGAATTCAGTTTTGAATCTGAAGCGATCGGTGCATTCTAGGCGATTAGGTCATTGTCAATGATATTACTCAGCCTTGTCATGTAGAGGCAACAGGATTGCTGCATTCATATTTCAATGTTTACTTCTGAACGTGTTGCACCAATCATAACCACGGTGTGCACACAGGGCACGTGTGAGAAACGAGCAGCAAAGCTTACGCGAGATTCTTCAATCCTGTGTTGGCCACGAGGATGAGGCCGAGCGAAAAGACCGACTTCTCCGTCAGTGAGCATCTCACCAAGCTGCAAAGAGAGAAGAGAGGCTGACTGGGGGGTTAAGAGGAGGGGTGGGGGGTTGTGGGCAGATAATAGGGGATGATGAGGTGTGAAGAGGGGTGAGTGGTGGTGGTGGAAAGGGGTGAGTGAGTGAGGGGCCTGGTGGTGGAAACACTAGAAGACTCACGTCTTTGTGTGTGTTTGTATGTCAGCACCTATGCGGGGAGCAGTAGTGCAACAATTAGCCTGCTGTGCTACGGACCAGGCGACCCGAGTTCGATTCCTTTCTCATGCCCAACAGAATCAGTTCTGGGCCTCCCCTAGGTTGACTCAGCCTCAAATGAGTACCTGGTGCGATGTGTAAACATCGCAACTGGGGAGACAAAGGCGGCCGGGCGTGGTGTTGGCCACTTACCTCTTCGTGTGCTGTGCCAGCACTTGCCCCAACAGTCTGTTAAGGCTACACGGGGGATATTTGTCTTTGTGGGTGATCACTGCATGTTTGCTTTAAATGGTACTTGCAAAACAGCAATTACTGTTCGTGTTTAAGGGGTTTAATAATGATCTGTGCCTTTGTTTTTGTTGTTCATTTTGTTGACAACTGTGTGCATCTGCATGTTAGTGTGTGTGTGTGAATATATACGGCTGAGTCGACCTAATTAGCTAACGTACATGTTTGTGTCTTTGTGTGTAAGTGTATCTATATTAGTTTTTGATGTGTGTTTGTGTGCACGAAATAGGTACAAGGGGTTCAAATCTGACATTTGTGTGTGTATGTGTGTACAGATTTGAGTACATTCATGTTTGTGAATCGTGAATCTGCATGTGTTTTTTAATGTACGTGTGTACGTGGGGATCAGTAGTGGTTATCACACCGCCCTAAGAATCTGGCGACCCGAGTTTAATTCCTGCTTAGGGTCAACACCAGTGGCGATTATCTGAACCGGTCCTGGACCTTCCCTAGGTCGACCCAGCCTCCAATGAATACCTGGTACACCGTGTGAATATCACCACTTGGGAGACAAAAGTGGTTGGGCGTGGTGCTGGCCACCCACTTCCTCGTTGCCGTTCTGACCTTTATAGGTGCTACTCGCTAACAGCACTTACTGCAAAAGTCTAAAGCTTTACGGGGCATCTTTGTCTTGTGGCTGTGTGCACTTGGCACAGCGCTTAGCACATTTAACTATGAAGCAGTCTCCGATATGTGCTTTACATCACATCTTCTCAACACGGTTGAAAAGGAACCCCCAGTGGAGTTGTCCCTCTAGGCACAAGATAACTTTGCATATGGCCATTTCCTCTGCAACGCTTCCAATTTCAAATTCTCTCTCTAATGCCTCCCGTTTCCTAACTCCTATTTATCTGCATACGGGTGTGCATGCATGTGCAGAAGGAATGGTAGTGTAGTGATTGGCGCATGGAGCTACAAACCCGGTGACCCACAATCGGTCACCGCTCACGGCCAATATCGGTGATGAATATATGAGCTGGTCTTGGACCTCATCTAGGTCGATTTAGGCTTAAACGGTAACTGGTGCAGTGTGTAAACATCAGCACAGGGGAGAATAACATGGCTGTAGATGGTGCTGGTCACCCACTCCCCCGTGTGTCATGCCGGCCATATTACGTGCTCGCCCACAGCACTTTCCTGTCAAGGCTATAAACAGGATATGTGTATATGTGTAGGTGGCTTGTATGTACGCAAGTGCAAATTGTATTATGCGCAAAAACATATATGTGGTTTGTATGCGGGTGTTGCTTCAGACCATGACTCACTCTAATTGCTCCAAGTTCCATTCACTTCCAACCATCCCATCCACCAAAAGTTGAAGGCCACGGTCTGTAATCTTGTTGTCACTCAGCCTAAACCCACGTGGACGGGAGAAAGGGACAGCCCCTGAGCCTCCACGTGAACCACGGGGTCAAACATGCGGCGAGTGAACATTCAAAATCCTGGTGGACATGACTCGCCCACACACGTTCATGAGCTAGCTGCTAATTCTTTATGCAATTGTGTTATGCATTTGATATATAACAGGTGACCATCAAAGATACCACGATCCTCACAATCATTTGTAATCTTATATGGCACTGTACCATTATAATCTGGAAGGGTTTGCGTTTGTATGAATACAATGTGAAGTTATTTTGCATCCAAGAATACGTGTTTTTTTTTACACGAATAGAATAAATGCTTCTGCGATCAACATGTTGTGAATTTACAGACTGCTTTAACATTATATAAGGGTGATGGTGAAACCTCCTAAAGTTTGACTCTGGTAAGCAGGAATTGAGGGTAAGTCAGAAGCCTCCCAAAAAGAAATAACACATTATGCAAAACATTTTTTACTCAAAAACATCTCAGTAGAAAACTGTTCACATGTGCATCAAGCTGCGCAAGGTAGTTTGCAGCTTTCGTTGTGACAATCAACTGTAGGGCATGGGAGATCTCTAAATTAATAAAGTGTAGAGAAAGTATGCAACCTATATGCTAACAAAGTGCAGGAAGTATAAGCTCTCCACGCTTACAAAGTGTAGGAAATTACAGATATCTGTGCTAATCAAGTGTAAGAATTTGTATACATCTGCGAATAAAGTGTAGAAAATGTGAGATATCTATTCCAATCATGTCTAGTAAATGTGTGCTAACTGTGGTAATTAAGTGTAGGATATTGTGAATGTCTATGCTCATAAAGTTTAGTAAATTAAATGTATCCCTGTTCTTGACAGAATTACAAAATAACTCTGAACTTTGATTCCCTGCCCTCAAGTACCCACAGAGTTTCCTTTTAGCCTATCCGGACAATTTTGATTCAATTCCGGGATGTGCATTCTTAATTACGTGATCATTGTCTATAATAAATAAATATTGCTGTGCTGATGTTTAAATGTTACATCACAACGTGTTGCACCAATAATATGCACAGTGTGCACACGCAAAGGACGTATGAGAAGCGAGCAGCAGAGCTTACTCGAGCCACTTCATTCCTGTGTTGGCCTTGAGGATGACACTGAGAGAAGAACCCGACTTGAACGTGAGTGAGCACCCATCCAGTCTACCGGGAAAGAAGAGATGGTAAGCGGGGGAGGGAGGGAGTCAGGCAGGGAGGGAGCCAGGGAGTGAGGGACTCAGGGAGGAAGGGACTCAGGGAGGGAGGGAGCCAGGGAGGGAGGGGATTGTGGACAGAGTGGGGGATCGTGAGGGCTGGTGGTGGGTTAGCAGCATATTTGTGGAGACAGTTTGTGAGGACCTATTAAAGGCATGCCCACTTTAATAGCAGCTCGCAAATGGCAATCGCTGTTTATGTTTATTGGATTAAAAGGTGATGTTTGTTTTGTGTGTGAATGTATACTATATGTCTTAGCGTTTATGCGTTTGTATGTGGACCTTTTTGCATGTGCATGTAAGTGCTTATGTTTACATATGCATATGTGTATATGTGTAAACATTTGTGAATGTGTGTATGGTAGTGCAGTGGTTAGCACACTGCGATATGAACCTGCGGACTCGAAGTTGTAATTCCTCTTTTCCTCTCCCCTCAACTCGCCGTGCTTGGAGGAGGAGGAGGAATGCTGCCTATGACCCCAAAGAACACCATCCCCACCATCGAACATGGAGGTGGAAACATTATGCTTTGGGGGTGTTTTTCTACTAAGGGGACAGGACAACTTCACCGCATCAAAGGGACGATGGACGGGGCCATGTACCGTCAAATATTGGGTGAGAACCTCCTTCCCTCAGCCAGGGCATTGAAAATGGGTCGTGGATGGGTATTCCGGCATGACAATGACTCAAAACACACGGCCAAGGCAACAAAGGAGTGGCTCAAGAAGAAGCACATTAAGGTCCTGGAGTAGCCTAGTCAGTCTCCAGACCTTAATCCCATAGAAAATCTGTGGAGGGAGCTGAAGGTTCGAGTTGCCAAACGTCAGCCTCGAAAACCTTAATGACTTGGAGAAGATCTGCAAAGAGGAGTGGGACAAAATCCCTCCTGAGATGTGTGCAAAGCTGGTGGCCAATTACAAGAAACGTCTGACCTCTGAAATTGCCAACAAGGGTTTTGCCACAAAGTACTAAGTCATGTTTTGCAGAGGGGTCAAATAATTATTTCCATCATTAAAATGCAAATCAATTTATATCATTTTTGACATGCGTTTTTCTGGATTTTGTTGTTGTTATTCTGTCTCTCACTGTTCAAATAAACCTACCATTAAAATTATAGACTGATCATTTCTTTGTCAGTGGGCAAACGTACAAAATCAGCAGGGGATCAAATATTTTTTCCCCTCACTGTATATGGTGGTGGTGGCTTATACTCCCACAAAAGGTCAACATGTTGTGGAAGAATGCCGGCAAGGTCGATGAGCCAGATGCCTTCTCGTGGCCTCCTGTCGCAGGTGCTAGCTAAAGTGGCCCCTCGGGATACAGCCATCATTTTGGGAAACTTTAAAGCCTGAGATGGTCATGGCACAGGCACCTGACCTGGAGTGATTAAAATGCATTGGCCAGATCAGCTCAATAACAACGGTAGAAGGCAGCTAGACTTCTGTGGAGCCTATTAGTTTGTAATTACCAACACACTGTTCCAGCATCGGCGCATCCACACAACATTATGAACGTTTTCCGGGTCCAAGCAAGAACATCTGCTGGACTGTATAGTAATGGAACAGCATATGCGGGCCCATGTCCTGCTGACTTACGATCGGCTTGTGATCTGTAAAATACACGTGCCATTCTTCCACTCTGGTGGTGGTTGTACACCCAGGACCCCATTCAAACCTACAGTCGCCTGGTCTCAAATAGCTGAGACCAGGCCACTTTCATCATCGCTTGCAGCTGGGGTTGGCATTGTCCCCCTCCTCCTGATGCTGAGGGGAAATGGGTGAGGTTTAAGACTGTGGGTCATGCAGCTGCAATGGGTGCTTTGGGTACGAGGTCCAGACTTTCCCAGAGACCCTTGCTGGCAGAGGTGTTCCAGCTGGCTGAGAAAAAAAGACAGGCCCACTCCCATCGTTTACAGCATCCTACGTCAGAGAATGAGGTTTCCGCAGCCTTTGCTCGGAAGTTCGGACGGTCATGTGATGCTACAAGGATGAGTGGTGGTTGCGGGTTGCTGAGGAGATGAAGTCTGCCTCAGTAGCCTTCGATAACAAATCACTACTTTTACATAAAGCGTAACTTCCAGTGCCACACCAAACAGCATCTTCTGCGTAAATAATGGTGATCTGATTGCTGACTCCCAGGAACATGTTTGCAGGTTTGTTGAGCATTTCTGTGAGATCTTGGGGGAGAGGAAATACCACAGCCCAGGAAACATCATGGGGCATGGTAGGGATGAAGTAGTCACCCCCTATGAGTGGTTGTTTGAGGTGCCATCTGTTGTGGAAGAAAGGTGATCCAAAGTCTGAGACCAGGAAAAGGGCTGGGCAGAGATGATCTCCCAAGAAAACTACTGAGGGAAGGTGACATTTGTGTGCAGACCGCCCTATTTGACTTCATTGTAACACTGCACCACTGAATGGGTTCTGCAGGATAAGAAGGACACAATGGTAGCCCCCCTCTTTCAGAGGGGGTACCGGACTATGTATGTATATTGAACTTCTTTCACACAGTATGCAGCCAACCATGCTAATCAGAGGTGTTACAACAATTGTAACATCTACTGTGGAATCTCCTCAATGTGCTGGGAAAGGTCCTGGCAAGGCGTATTCAATATCACCTTACCAGGTACGCTGAGGATTGATTTGTGGAGCCCCAATGTAGTTTAAGGGCAGGGAGGTTCTGCACAGATGTCGAATTCTTTGTCTGCTACAGAAGAGGTGTAGGGACCTGTATTTATGCTTTATTGACCTGGTAAAGGCCAATGATATCATAAATGGCCAAAGGCTCTGGGTTGTTCTTTGTGTTTTTAGAATACCTGACTCTCTGCTTACAATCATTAAGGACCTTCATGATGGTGGGCAGGCCCGAATAAAACTATGTGGCCTGGAGTCAGAGCCATTGGCTGTTCATCTTGGGGCACGACAGAGATTTCTTCCGGTCCCCTACATTATTTAACATATTTTTCAACCAGGTAGTTTGAGGATATTTCCATGGCTGTACCAGAGGAATATCCATCTGGTACAGATATAATGGGAGGTTGATTGATGCCTGGGTGCAGTGAAGGGAGTTATGTATGCGGATGATCTGATAATTGCTGCTCACTCTTAGAGGGGTTGGAGAATCTGCTGCTGAACCTAGAGCATGCCATTTAGAGATGGGGCCTTAATATAAGCCCAGGACTGGTTCAAATATTTGCCACAGATATTGGTTATGGGCAGGAATCAAAATTGTGTCTCTGGTGGTGTAGGGCATTGCACTATTATAAATGTCATTCACCACTAAGAGTGGGAAGATTTAGAGAGGGAATGGAACAAGTTTTATGGAATAGGAGTCATAGAGGAAATTGGAGCAATCAGATAAGAAATTAGTTTAAGGGGAAATATAGTTGCGATGAGTGTGGAGAACATTCCAGACCTGGAAAATATACTCATGAACAGGTCTGGTTTGGCAGCAAAGGTCTCGTGCCAAATCAATTGAGCAGCACCATATTTTCATCAGCTGTGGAACACTCTGTGGAAGTTGCCTGGACTGTTGTTCCACATGAAGTTTCGGGTCTTATCAGCCAGTTATGCCCTCCCTTCTCTATGCTTGTGAAACATGGACCCATCTAGTGGGACATCTGTGCTTCTTTGAAACATTTAGGATGGCCTACCTATAATCCATTCTCGGTTTAACTAGGCTAGATTGTGTGAGCTCACAGATCCTTGAAATATCTCACCAAAGAGCTCCTCCAGCAGGAAAAATTCGGTTATGTAGCCTGCATGTCTAACCACTGCATGCTCAAGCAACTTTTGTTTGGCCAGATGGAGGGGGTTAAATGGGCACAGCACGGGTTAGACAAAATAATGGAATGTGGAGATTAGTGGACTTACCAAATACTGGTACCAGTCGTTTTCAGATTTGGCCTCTTGGAGGAGGCTCGTGAAGGACGCTACAGGGCCGATTGGAGGCAGTTGCCCTCCAACAACAACGGATGGCAGGGGACTGATTCTCACCGTAATGAGTGGAGCGCCGGTAGCTAAAATGTAGTAATTTGGCAAAATTGGAAACACGGGGGTGCATCTGCTATTCATCTCAATCAGTCAACCAATGCCATCTAGGTCTATCCTGTGAACTCCTTTCAGTGTACCTTCGACGCTTCATGTGTCGTCAAAATGCACATCACTTGGGACAAGCCTAAGGTGACGTCACCACGACTGAGTGGAAAATGGCTGTTCATTGTTGATGATGATGTTGTGTGTGTGCATCAGGACATCACTCACTCCAACTCCTCCAAATGCACTTTTCTCCCCGCCATCCCGTCCGCCATATGTTGGATGCCGCTGTCTCTTATCTTGTTGCCACTCAGCCTAAACCCATGTGGACAGGAGAAGGGACAGCCTTGATGCAATGAGCCCACGTGATGGATACGTGGCGAGTGATGGACACTTACAATCTCGGTGAACATGACCAACACGCACACAAGCATGTTCATGGGACAACTACTTATTTGTTAATACATTTAATATTGAACAGGCAACATTCACAAGCTTCATTCTCCTCACAATCATTTGTATTTTACTGCACTGTACCTTAATAATTTGGAAGAGGGTGCGTTTATATGAACACAATGTTGCATCAGTGGTTTCGAGAGGTGTTTATGATGAATGCATCTGCTATCAATATATGGTGAATTTGAAGATAGCTAAAATAAATGTGAACATGACAGTAACATATCTTGATAGTGGAATCAAGTAAGTGGGAATTCTGGTAAGCCAGAAAGCCTCTGAAAAATAAATACCTGAGTCAGATTTTAAAAATTGGATATGCCTCCCCAGAGTCTTTCCAAAATTTATGTCTTGGCTAGAGTCAAATGCCACCTTCAAATTAATGTAAAAAATGTACAGGGGTAGCTTGAACTCTTGAGTGTAGTTCAGATAGCAGGCAGAGTGAAATAAGAGCATCCATCTTGGACCGAACCAACATGAATCTATGGTAATCAAGAGTGGGAATGATATTTAAAAAATATGCTAATCAAGATTGGAAATTGGATATCTCTATGCTATTGAAGTGTAGAAAATGTAAGATATCTTAATCAAGTATATAAAATAAAATACCTCAATTCTAATGACGTCTATGAAATCGAGATATCAATGTTTTATCAAGTGTTGGACTTTCGAGATCAGAGAGATAAAATACAGCACTGGATATTGCTTCCCGAGCTCGCAAAATGCCCCTGTCGCCTATAACGCTGTGTTACTACATGGTGATCATCCATCCAGGGTGTTACGGTGGCGAATAATCTCCCTCAACCTATCCCACCCTGACGCCTGTATATTAAGAGTTTGCACATTCTCTCTGTGATCATGTAGATTTTTTTTCGGGTTCTCCGGTTTTCCCCTCCATATTTATCTCTATGTGTGGATAGGTCGCCTCTTGAAAAATAGCTAATATCTCAGTTGGCTTTACCTGGTAAATAAATAAAACAGTCAAGAGAGCAGTGCATTCTAGGCGATTTTATCATTGTCAATGATATTGCGTTCATATTTAAATATTTATTTGACACCGTGTTGCACCAAAAATAAGCACATTGTGCCCAACGAGCGCATGTGAGAAACGAATGGCAGAGCTTACACCAGCCTCTTCAATCCTGTGTTGGCCTTGAGAATGTCTTTGAAAGAAGAGCTCGACTTGTCCGTGAGTGAGCAGCACTGCAGACTACGGGGAGAGATGCGACGGTCAATGGGGGCGAAGGGGAGGGTGATGATGGGTGGTGAGAAGTAGTGGTGGGTCAGGGGTTTGTGGTTGAGGGGTGTGTTTGTGGAGACTGCTTGTGAGTAACTATTAAACCCATGCCCACTTTAACAGCTGACAAACAGCAACCACTGTTTAGGTTCATGGGGTTAAATTGTATTGTGTATGCGTGTGTACACCAATGTGTGTGTATGTAGTAGTGTAGTATAGTCCGGAAAAACAACCCCCTACCTCCTCGTGGTGCCGGACGGGCTCACGCTGTCGTGGACAGTACTGTGGGGGAGGGCCAATTCTGATTGGCCTTTCCCCTTATAGCGTTTGTAACCACCCCAGCGGCCAAATGGGGGCTCTGGATGGGTGCGAGGGGCTGGAAACCCCTCCACCTTCAATGAATTACCACTAAACCACGACGACAAAATTTTATAAATAAGCTTGTGCCGGAAGCCCCGGGGGGACAGGCGTCTATGACGTCTCCTGGCCAAACCCCATTTGGCGGAGCCAGGAGACTGAATCCTTACCCTCGGGGCTCCTCCAGAAACAACAAAAAACCACTTCGTGTGGCCACGTGGAATGTTCAAACGCTCACTGCAGAGGAGAGGCGGCCACTCCTCTGTCGGGAGCTGGACTGGTACCGCCTGGATCTCTGTGGTATTCAGGAGGTCCGGTGGACCGGCTCTGGCTCCTGCCACCATGAGGGGTGGACAGTCCTCTACTCGGGGCAAGCGACTGCCAAACAACAGGGTGTGGCTCTTCTTCTGAATAAAATCATGAAGGGGGCGTGGGAGCGTGGCGGTGAGGTGTGAGAAAAGGCGAGGAGTGGTGGTCATGGTTATTATGCCCCCACTGAAGACGAACATCCGTGGAGGGATGCAGGCAGATGCCTTCTATGACAGGTGCTAGCTAAAGTGGTCCCTCAGGATACAGCCATCCTTTTGGGAACTTTAATGCCCGAGATGGTCATGGCACAGGCACCTGGCCTGGAATGATTAAAAGGCATTGGCCAGATCAGCTCAATAACAACGGTAGGATGCAGCTAGACTTCTGTGGAGCCTTCAATGCCAGAGTTGGGCATGATGCTGGCACCTGGTCTGGAGTAATTGGAAGGCATGGGCCAGATCTTAGTTTTTTCGGTAAAGTCACATAGGTAAAAATTTAAAATTAAAATTAATACAAATAAAATAATAAAAAATCACGACGTTTCGGAGGCAACACAAGTCTCTGTCATCAGGTGGGACCGTCACAGCCAGATTTGCTGTATCAAGTGAGGCAGGGATTCCAAGATGCAAGTTCTTAAATACAAGTTAAGGGGGAGGGGGGGCTTATCAGAATTTGGTAGCCAATGAATGGAACGTATTGCGAGGGGGGGGGGGGCGGCGCTAAAAGAGGTGTTCGTAGACGTCGACGTGGACGTTTGTGTGCAAGCCCCTGTTGGTGCACATGATAACGTATTGGAAGGGGGGGGGGGGCTAAAAGAGAGGACAAGGAGTACGTGTACGTGGACCTGTTTGTGCACAAGCACCTGTTGGTGCACATGATAGAAGAGAACGAAAATGCTCATGTTGTTTTGTACCAGTGTTGGCTGACAATCAAATACGAAAAAGGAGAGTACTGTTAAACGCTGGGGATGTTAACACTCGGTAAAGTAAAATAGTGCCTGTCAGATAAGATGGTCCAAAAATGTGTAGTTAAATCTTTTTTGCATGGTTAATAACATCTTTCCAATGATTACTAAGTTTGTGCCCATCATCACGGTTGAAATGATGTCTGTGTTTGTATATTTGAATGGCTTCGTGTACAAACCTTTGATGGTAGCCAGAGGGTTTGCAGAGTACCTTGGTCTCGGAAAAAACAATATCATGAGAGCCCACTGCATTGTAGCAATGATCGGCAACGGCGGAAGACTCAATTTTGCCGTGTTTCAAATCTGACTTGTGCTCTCGTACACGATCAGAGACATGACTTTTCGTTTCCCCAATGTAACAATCACCACAGCTGCAACTCAGTTTATAGACTCCAGGGTATTGCAAGTCAGGGATGTCAGGCACTGGAACTTTGGTAAACAGAGATACTACATCAAAACTGACGAGGATATCATCAGGAGATAGTACCATGTCCTTAACCATAGAGACTAATTGGGTTGAGTTGAGTACTGCCGAAGAGGTCTTGCCTGTGAAAAAAAAGTATCTGATAGAAAACGGGCTAGTTTGTAGGTAGGGGAGTTGATCGTCGACACGATGGGTCGTAGCGGGGTGCCTTCTTTATGGATCTTGGGAAGACCATAGAGTCAAGACCGTTATTAATCAGAGTAACATCCCAATTTATGACAATCTGAAAACGGTACTGGCCAAAGGACTAAATTTCGCTGTCACCCCTAAATATATACCAGTAGAGGATGTCATTTCTCAGGTTGATGTTGCCCTTAGAGGCATAGGACACATCCATGCGGATGTAGCAAGAGCTGAAATAGCCACTATTCTTAAGAATACTAAGAAACCCACAAGTAACATTAGCAAAAACGAACGCTCTGAACTCGCGAGCCTAAAAAAGAGAGATGATATAGTCATCCTCTCGGCAGACAAGGGCAATGCCACGGTCATCATGGATAAAGAATCATACAACAACAAAATCCTGGACCTACTTAATGATGGGAGTTACTCCAAAATTATAAGCGATCCTACTAACAGCCTAATGACAAAAACCAACAAGATCATCACGAGTTCAACTTCCCTAATCGAACCAACTAAACGTTCCTCTCTATAACCCTCTGCGGCTAGACCTCCCAGACTCTATGGTCTTCCCAAGATCCATAAAGAAGGCACCCCGCTACGACCCATCGTGTCGACGATCAACTCCCCTACCTACAAACTAGCCTGTTCGGCAGTACTCAACTCAACCCAATTAGTCTCTATGGTTAAGGACATGGTACTATCTCCTGATGATATCCTCGTCAGTTTTGATGTAGTATCTCTGTTTACCAAAGTTCCAGTGCCTGACACCCTAACAATAATTGAGGACCTGGTCCAACATGGATTGAATTCGGATGTACCTGCGCTGGTTAGGCATTGCATAACCAACACTTATTTTACCTGGAATGGCACCTTCTACAAACAGAATGAGGGTACCCCTATGGGCTCCCCCTTGTCACCAGTGATAGCCAACATGTTCATGGAAAAGTTTGAATCAGACGCCATCCAGACATCCACCCTGCGTCCTTCCCTGTGGAAGAGGTATGTGGATGACACTTTCGTCATTTGGACACATGGCCTCCCAGCATTGAACCACTTCTTGGACCACATCAATTCCAGACACCCATTCATCAGATTCACCATGGAAGTGGAGAAAGATGGCAAACTACCATTCTTAGATATTCTGTTTGAGAGGAGACCTGACGGATCCTTGGGACATTCTGTCTACAGGAAAGCCACCCACACAGATTCCTACATGAAACCGGATTCCCACCGCCACCCATCTCAAAATAATTCTCTCATCAAAACGCTATACCACAGAGCTCATGGCATTTCTGACCAACACCACCTGGCCAGTGAATTAAGACATGTACATCGGGCCCTCAGGATGAACGAATACTCTGACCGCACCATCCGCCAAGCTGTTTCTCCCACCATACAGAAACAGCCACTTGAAACTCTGATCAAAACTATCACGTTGCCATACATAGCAGGCGTGACCAAAAAGATCTCCAAAATTCTAAACAAACATAAGAACCAAGTCCGATTCAGTACAGTACATAAAATCCGTGATCTAATTCCATTTGTGAAGGATGTCATCCCTGACTTGCAATACCCTGGAGTCTATACACTGAGTTGCAGCTGTGGTGATTGTTACATTGGGGAAACGAAACGTCATGTCTCTGATCGTGTACACGAGCACAAGTCAGATTTGAAACACAGCAAAATTGAGTATTCCGCCATTGCCGATCATTGCTACAACGCGGTGGGCTCTCATGATATTGTTTTTTACGAGACCAAGGTGCTCTGCAAACCCTCTGGCTACCATCAAAGGTTTGTACACAAAGCCATTCAGATACACAAACACAGACATAATTTCAACCGTGATGATGGGTACAAACTTAGTAATCATTTGAAAGATGTTATTAACCATGCGAAAAAGATTTAACTACACATTTTTGGACCATGTTATCTGACAGGCACTATTTTACTTTACCGAGTGTTAACATCCCCAGCGTTTAACAGTACTCTCCTTTTTCGTATTTGATTGTCAGCCAACACTGGTAAAAAAAAAACATGAGCATTTCCGTTCTCTTCTATCATGTACACCAACAGGTGCTTGTGCACAAACAGGTCCACATACACGTGTAATAAAAGACTCCGTCAGGCGATGCAGGTCTCCATTTGTCTTTTATTCAGGTTCTTGTCCGCACCCCCACTGGAGTCCCTCGGACCAGAGTCGTTCCGTGCGCGCCCCGCGCACGCTCCCTTTCACGTGCCACGCACGCTCTTGCTCGCGTGCGACAAGGATGTCCTCTGGCTCCCACATTATTTAACATCTATTTATGACCCCGTAGTTTGTGAAGCCTTCAATAGCTGTACCGAAGGAATTTCCATCTGGTACAGATATAATAAAACACTTCGACGACAATTGACTGTGTCTTATTTATTTATTTATCGCCACTGGACAGCTCCACGTTCTTCTACACTATCTCCGTCACTCCGTGTGACGCAGCGTGAGTTGGTATCCTTCGTGCACGCTCGCTCACTCTCTCGCTCCCGTGCACCGCTGGCAGACGGCGTGCAGGGCGACCGTCTCTGGACCGCCACGTGGCCGATGGTGTCTCGGAGGCGCGAGACGTGATCCCGCTTCTAGACTTCCCACACTGACCCCGAGTCCCTTCTGGCTTCCCCTTATATTCCCCTCCCACGTCCCCAAGCCTCGCCTCTAGCCATGCCCCCTTACGAACCTTCTAGATGGTACCCCACTAGCACCCTCGGCCTCCGCCCTTGAACTCTAGCCCAGATACTACCTGTCACCCGATTGGCTTAGAGGCTGAAGCGGCAAAGCCTATCCCACCATTCGGCGACCATCAGCGTACGCTCGCATGACACAGATACAATGGGAGGCTGATCGATGCCTGGGTGCAGTCAAGGGATGGCTCCCTATTGCTCAACCATGTTATCTATACCGATGATCTGATAATTGCGGCTCACTCAGAGGAGAAGTTGGAGGCGCTGCTGCTGAACCTGGAGCTTGCCACGAAGAGGTGGGGTCTTTCCATCAGCCTCACCAAAATTAAGCACCTGCCTGGGTATTTGTACCATCGGACACTTCAACCCCACAACTCCCAATTGTTGATGGGGCAGTTGTGGAGAGAGTGGAGAGTTTCCCATACCTGGGGAGTGTGCTCATGACCGGCTCTAGTTTAACAGCAGAGGTCTTAATCCGAATCAGTCGAGCGGCATTATCTTTTCATCAGTTGCGTAATGCTGTGTGGAAGCTACCTGTTCTCTCGCTCTGCACGAAGCTTCAGGTCTTCTCGTCCACAGTCATTCCCTCCCTTCTCTATGCTTGCGAAACGTGGATCCCCCTAATTGAGCATCTTCGCCAGTTGGAAATATTTAGGCTGGCCTGCCTATTATCCATCCTGGGTTTAACCAGGCTGGATTGTGTGAGCTCACAAATCCTTGAAAGATCTGGACAAGGTCCCATTGGTGAGCTCCTACGGCAGGCAAGGCTGCGTTGGCTGGGCCATGTAGCCCGCATGCCTAGCCACCGCATGCCTAAATAACATTTGTTCAGCCGGATTGAGGGGGCTATACGGGTGCGGCACGGGCTAGTGAAGAAATGGAGTGATGTGGTACAGGTTGATGTCGAGCTGAGTAGACTTGCTGATGACTGGTACCATCAGTGTCAAGATCGGACTCTGTGGAGGAGGCTCGTGAAGGACGCTACTGGGCAGTTGGAGGCAGTCGCCCTCCAACAACAACGGAGGGCGGAGGAGCGACGCTCACAACAACGAGCGGAGCGCCGGGTGGCTAAAGCACAGCAAGTTGGCACAGTAGGGGGCACAGGTGGTGCATCAGCCAGTCGTCTCAGTAAGTCGACCTGTGGCATCTGGGTCTGCCCCGTGACCTCCTGCCAGTGGGTGTTCAACACTTCACGTGGCCTCAAGGTGCCCATAGCCTGGCACAATCATCGTGGTGATAGCACCACCATTTAGTGGCGAATGGCAGTTGTTGTTGTTTCTTATTAGACAAATAGCTTTAGTTAACAATTAACTGTTTGTTTTTTAAAGTGTGTCAGTTTTAACTGTTTATGTTTCCATGCATTTTGTGAGCATGTGTTAGGGTGCTAAATAACAAACGTGTCTTTTTGTATGTTATGTTGGTGTCTATATTTGTTTATTTTGTATGTGTGTGTATGTATGTATGTTAAGTGTGCATGTTTTATATAATAAAAAACAACCCCCACCACCTTAGCAGTTACCAGTCAGTAACGCTATGCTGGCTATGAGCAATGCCATTAGGAGGAATCCGATTCTAATTTAATGTTAACCGCTTGACATTTGTAGCCGCCATAACGGCCAACAGGGGCTCTGGACAGGTGCCAGGGGGGGGGGGGTGACCCCTAGACTTTCAATGCAATTCCCACAAAACCATTAATTAAAGATCAAACTAAGTTTGTGCCAGCGTCCCCAGGGGGACAGGCATCTATAACATCTCCAGGCCAAACCCAATTTGGCAGAGCCAAAAGACTGAAGCTCGAGGTTCCTCCAGAAGTGGCAAAAGGCAAGTGGTCACATTAAATGTTCAAATTCTCACTGTGGAGGAGAGGCTGCCACTCCTCTGTCAGAAGCTGGACTGGTACCACCTGGATCTATGAAATTCAGGAGGTCCGGTAGACTGTTCTAGCACTTGTCACTTTGAGAGACGGACAGTCTTTTCGTTGGGGCAGGAAACTACCAAAGAACAGGGAGTGGCTCTTCTTCTGAACAAAATGATGAAGGGGGTATGGGAGCATAGTGGTGAGGTGTGGGAAGCTGTAAGTCATAGGCTGCTGTGGGCTTGCCTCCTGATCAACAAGAGACGAAGAATGATGGTGGGGGCTTAAGCCCCCACCAAAGATGAACATCAAAATGGAGGCAGGCAAGGCTGATCAGTCAGATGCTTTCTCTGACCTCCTGTCAAAGGTGTGAGCTAAAGTGACCCCTTTAAATATAGTTTTCATTTTGCCTACTCATCTGAAGAGGGGGGAGGTGGGATGAGCCCCTCTTTCTTACCACCCATTTCATTGTCATTGTCATCATCATGGTTAATATTAATGGAATAAAAATGTACTGTAATCCATAATACAGTTCTTTTGGGCTAGATCGTGTAAATATATCAATGTGTCGTTAAACCCACCACCACCCGACACAGCCAATTAGTAAGATGTCACGTAACAGAACGCAGCGAATTCGTTACTAGCACATCACACCGGTTGTGTTGGACAGCAAAGCCACAACATTGACCATCCGATTACGATGATTCGCCAGTAATTACAACTAGCTTTATCAGGTGACAGCCAGATTCGTGTTGAAATCCTCTTGTTTCATTCCTTAAATAGAGGGGTAGATGTGATGACATCACTTGTGAGCCCTTCTTGAGCGAAGTGGGGGGGGATTCATGAATGCATATGTCGTGACATAGGACGTCACTACTGTGTTGGCCCGTGCGAGGGCTGGGGGCCCCAAGGGAGTGCCTGGGGGGTCACGTGGTGGAGGGACCCAGACCTCCCGTGAGGTGGGGGAAGGGAGGCGTGGCCTGGGAAGGGAGGCGTGGCCTGGGCAGAGCCGGCCACACCAGAGCAGATATAAGCGTGGTGTGAACGCAGAGCGGGGCTGTTGAACCCTAAAGTGAAGACGACATCATCGGTCCTCAAGTCCCGGGTTGTCGTCCTGGACCAGGCAGCCAACGGGCTGCCTGGTCCACACTGTGTCGTGTTCCAGAGTGTTAGTGAGTGGAGGAAGGTGGTCACCACCTCATGTACAGTGTTATATTACTTACCGTTTAATAAATAGTGTTGCCTCCAAGCTGTGTGTGTGTGCACTTAATTCGAACCCACTACATTTGGCGTCAGAAGTGGTGGAAAAATAAATATTGCTAGGTGTTATCCTAGGGAAGTAAAATGGGCACACGAAAAGCAAAAAAAAACTCACCTGGACGCCTTCGTACGACGGGGACGGCGTGACGACCATCCTTCGGACAGCCCCGGGAATGGCTGCCCCGGTGACAGAGAGAGAGATGGCGCTGCACGCGGAGCGGCGGGACGGGCATTGCACCGCTGCTTCGCCGCCATCGGGAATGGAGCGACGGATCCGTGGGGAGAGGACACCGTCGTCGCTGCGGGGGCTGGCGGGGGAGGCCCGGATATGCGGGCCACGCGGTGGGGCCGCCATTTCGGTGGCTGGTCGTGGCGCTGTTCCCGCCAAAACGCCGCTCCCGCCAATTTGGCGGCTGGTCGGGGCGCTGTTCCCGCCAAAAACGCCGCTCCCGCCAAATCGGGGGCTGGTCGTGGCGCTGTTTCCGCCAAAATGCCGCTCCCGCCAAATCGGCGGCTGGTCAGGGCGCTGTTCCTGCTGCCGAAATGCCGCTCCCGCCGACATCAACGCCTGCGGAGGAGTTCCACAAGTTCGGGTGGCGCCCCCATCTTCTGCTCGAGCGCGAGAGGTGGATGGGTTCGCAAGAAGAGGCCGTGTTCACCATGAAATATTCTTCGGGCCGTCCTAGTGCTCCACCTTGCCGCCCTCCGCTATTCACAGTTTGCCAGGCGAGTCGTGACATGACATAAGCACCCGGCCCCAAGAAAAATAATAATAATAACTTCACCCATCTTGCGGGCGCCGGGTTGCGTGTGTTTTTTTAACTCGCTGGTTTGCGGAGCGTGTTCGTCCGGTTGTGTGCGTGACAAATTGATGCGGTGTCCATGCGGGTGTCTGCTTGTAACAGTGTTTGTTGTTAATTATGGCATCGAGATCGTTATCTTTAGGGGACCGTTAATGATTAATGCGTTGTTGGGTGTCCCGAGCTCCGTTGATATCCTGTGGGTTGCCGTGTTAATGACTAGTGTTGTTACATAGTTTTGTTGCGAAATCGCGATTGTTATTGTGTATACTGTATGGAGTTTCGCTCGTGATTGTTCACGTGTAACTGTCAGAAACTTTGATCGTCATTGTTGTCAAGGTACAGACCGCATGGATCTTTGCTCGAGAGTGTTAACGGTGTATGGACTGTTGGGTACTTGTTTGTGATTATTTACTATGTACGGATTGTCTGGAGTATTGATTGTGTGCGTTGCCATGTGGGGACTGGATGGAGCATTGCTTCAAATTATTGGCTGTACGAACTGCGTATACTGCATATACTGCAAAACCCAAGAATTCGGTGATTCTTGGGTTTTGTCTATTTTTTTTCTCTCAAAATTCGAATCCCCTGAGTCGCATGGTTAATGTTGAAGGGGATTTTGAAATTACAGGTTCGGTGTGTTTCAAACTCACTGGTTGGTTCCTGTCCGTTGTTGCAAAGATGATGTCTTTTGTGCGGGAATGCCCCTTGTGTTCTACATGGATCGGGGGTGCATTTCGGTTAATTTCCGCAAAATTGCGTTGCTCTCTCAACTCGGTTGGTACAGCTGCATGCTGCAATGTGAGTCTCGGAGATGATGTGTACGGATACGGGATGTGAGGTGCATTGTTGTGACCATTGAATATTCGGGATCGTCACAAATTGTGCGTACCTGTTCAGCATTGGATCCTAATTCAAATTGTATGTGTTGTGATGGTGTTAAATTGCGATTGTGTGGGGGATGACTGCCTTGGTTTGTGGCTCTGCCGTCATTGGTATGGAGCATTTCAATTGCGATGGTGACATGCTGCCAGGGATTTTGAATTGTGGTGCTGGCTGTCGCCTATCTTGGGGCGCAGATCCTGACCAGGATGGCCCAGTGAATGTTGCATGTCTAACACAAACGTTGTGGTCCCGTCATGCTGTGTCTGACGGCTTGACCTGACAGCCCGGAGATCGAGACACTCCGTGGCTTGTCTAGCCTAGTGGGCTGTGCGCTCACATGGCTCAGAGAGTGTGGTCCTGTCATGCTATGGCTGACGGCTTGACCTGACGGCCCGGAGATTGAGACACTCCGAGGCGCGTTGAAACAGTGGGCTGGAGATTCGTAGTGTTCAGGTGTAGTTGTCCCGTTACGTTGGGACTGTATCCCTCAGTTGTTAGGGTGCATGTTGTGCAGTGAGTGAATGATGGGTCGTCTCAGCTCGGTCGGTACAGCTATATGCTGCGATGTGAGTCTTGGAGAGTGACTGGGTTAAAATTCCCCCGATATGGCTGATGCGTGCTACTGGTTGTGACGCGCGTCGGAAAGGCTACATAGAATTCCCCCCTGATATGGCTGACGTGCACGGTTTTGGGATGCCACGTCGGAAAGGCGGCAGTGCTAACGGGTGACGTGTAATGTCTCTGGTGGTCCTCAGTGAGGGCTGCTGGGACGCAAGCACGGGATGCCTTGGAGATGCGGTTCGCACGTGCGGCCGCCATTTCTGGGCAAGAGCAGGCAGATTTATTTTGTTTGTGTCATGTCAATTTTATATATATATTTTAAAATGTAGATACTGGAGCAGCCCTGAAGTGCGACTTCTTTACCCAATGCATGGGTCGACCCTGAAGTACGGCTCAACATGGTCCCACTTCGTGTCTATCCCAACTGCCTCGAGCCTCTTCTGGATCCCCCTTATATTCCCCTCTCATGTCATCCTGTCTCCACCTTCCACCACGCCCTTTCCGAACCTTCCAGATCACGCCTTTCACTTAGCGCCCCCCCCGGCTCCACCCCTAGGCTCCGCCCCTGATCATCCGGGCATCCGATTGGACCAGAGGTGGGTGGCAGACCTCCCCATACGCCCACCTTACTCGGCCCCGTCCCCATTACTCCGGGCCGTCTGATTGGTCCAGAGCTGAGCGGCGAAACCTCGCTTATGCTCGCATTGCAATTGTAACCGTTCAATTGCAGCGCTTCTTTAACATGTTTAATTTAACTTCTCAAACTATCACCATCTGACACTTTCTTAGCCCACTGTATGAGCGTCTTGATGAGAGAGGATTTCTGGGTGGGGTAATGGTGTGACTGCATTCAGATATGCGTCAGTGTGTGTTTTATTTCGGTAAACGCTGTGTGATTTTGCCATTTCGACCGCGCCCGAGCAGAATATCCAGAAATGGCAGAGTTATGTCAGCTTCCACTTCCATGGTGAACTAGGTGGATGGGTTTTGCGAGTTGAAACGATTTAGAAATTCGTTAAGTGTATCTTTGCCGTGTGGCCAGACCACCAATGTGTCATCCATATGTATTATGGATGATATTGGTTGCGAGAGCCTACATGTAAAATCAAGCTAATATAATGTTTAGTTAAGTTTTATTATGTTATTGTATAATGTACTGTATTTCATTTGGTGTTTAGCTAATAAACAGGCAAGTTAGTTAAGCTATGATAAGTTTCACCACGGCCCTGGTTTCCCTAACCGCCTGTACTTTACCAACCATGGATTTGCCTACCACAGCCTTTTCCAGGAACCTAATGCCTGCAGTTGGCGAGGGATTGCTATATATGCGTACATGTCTGTGTGCATTGTATCAGGAGATCACTCACTCTAACTTCTCCAAACTTCCTTCTCTCCCCACCATCCGGTCCGCCAGAAATTGGATGCCATCCATCAGGTTGTTTTCAATCAGCCTAAACCCAAGAGGACAATAGAAGGGACAGCTCTGACTCACTGTGTCCACGTGACCTGCGGGGTAAAATACATGGTGAGTGATGGACACTCACAATTCTGGTGAAGATAACCAGCACATACACTCTGGCTCTTTCGGTAAAGTCACGTAGAAATAAATTAATTAAAAATAGAATACGACGTTTCGATTGCAACACAAGCAACCATCATCAGGTAGAAATGTATGAGAAAACAAACTTAGTAAACTTGGAAATATAATGCAATACAACACACAGAGTCGGCCAACAAAACAGTCAACACCCCAACTGGTTGATTACGTTCCTCCAAAGACTGCTAAATTTGAGAGAGAGACAAAACATAGACACGGAGACACACAGACAGACACACAAGCAGAGAGAAACTCAGACAGAGATAAACAGAGAGACACACACATAGGCACACAGAAAGACAACGTCTCTGTGTCGAGGCCTTAAATAGGGAGAGGGGGGGCAGAGAGGGAGTTGTGTGGAATTCCTGCCCATAGGGGACGGACGAGAGAATGGACTTAAAACAAGCAAGGTAGAAAGCAAATTTAGTAAAATTAGGAAGTGTAATACAATGCAACACAGAAAGTTGGTTAGCACACAGTTAACGCATAGCCTGGTTGATTACGTTCTTCCAAAGATTGCTAAATTAGAAGTTAAGTGTGAAACAAACAAGCACGGCAAACCCTCCCCGTAGAGGTGGTTCAAACTATATTCGAAGCTTTCGTGACTGCTCACCGACTATGTGTTGCTTTCTACCATGCTTGTTTATAAGTCCATCTCTCCTCCGGCCGCTGTGGGCAGGAATTCCACACAACGCTCTGTGCTTGTTTGTGTAGAAGTCCAGTGTCCAGCTCATCTGTCCCCTATGGGCAGGAATTACACACAATTCCCCCTCTGCCCCCCTCTCTCTCTCTATTTAAGGCCTCGATACAGAGACATTGTCTTTATGTGTGCCTATGTGTGTGTCTCTCTGTTTGTCTCTGTGTGAGTCTCTCTCTGCTTGTGTGTCTGTCTGTCTCCGTGTCTATGTTTTGTCTCTCTCTAAAATGTAGCAATCTTTGGAGGAACATAATCAGCCAGGTGGGGTGTTGACTCTTGTGTTGGCCGACTCTGTGTTGTATTGCATTGTATTTCCAAGTTAACTATGTTTGTTTTCTCATTCATTTGTACCTGATAATGGTTGCTTGTGTTGCAATCGAAACGTCATATTCTATTATTTTATTTTATTTCTTTCTACGTGACTTTACCGAAAGAACCAGAGTAATTCCTGCAGTCACGAAAGCTTAGAATCTAGGTTCAGTACATACATGTTCATAATCCACCAGCTCATTGTTTAAGGCAAGTTTGGTATACATTGAGAAAAACAGGTGACCATGGCAAATATCACGATACTCAGTCATTTGTAATCTTACATGGCATTATATATAACTGATAACATTCACACACTTTACTCACATTTTTTTTACTATTTCACACAATACACAAAATGTACAAATATAAAAACCATCAAAATTCCTACGTGGTCCTCTTGTCTTAGGTTAAAATAATAACCTCTATTTTATAAAGCACCTGTCATATCGAAATATATCAAAGTACTATCCATAGAAAGAATATTTAACTACACTCACACGTATAGATAAAATATAGGCGAATTAGAAAGCTGATAATAACAATATCAATGACAATTACAATCGAAATGCAATAACAATTAAGAACAAAACTATGATAAAAACGAAAAAATATGAATTACACAGTAATCCAATCAGGAAACAGCATTAGGTACCACACTGGTGCTAAGTGATTCACTCATGATAGACATTGACCAGGGGACAAAATGACATGAAAAACTGATAACAACCAGAGCAGTTCGTATGGGATCTAGGGAATAAGTTGCAGGTTTTACTTTGGAGGCAAGTTCTAAAAAGCATTATGGGGGTAGCATGGTGAATGCAGTCAAAGGAATACCAGAAAAAATAGAAGATTGTATACACATGACTCAGGAGTGGAGGAGCAATTAATGTTTTTCATAATGGTATCCATTTTGGAATGAAAACATTCAAGAAACGTATTACATGTGGTGATGGAACCAGGTAAGATTCGTTTAGAATTTCATTTTAACATTTGATCAATTGTAGACAAAAGTGTTCTTGTGTTCTATAGCCACCCTGAATGAGCATAGAGAAAAATAGGGGCCTTGCGGAATTTAATGCTTCCCTATATATTTAGTGGCATAGCGCTTGCTGCTGGCGAAAAGGGTAACTGCAGTGTATGGCAGTACCCACGTCAGCAGGCCACGATAGACACGAGAGGGGGACATCTAGGGGAAAGGTCACAGAGGGGGGCCCATCGGGAAGCCTTGGGAACCCGCTAGTTCCAGAGAGGGGGCGTGGCCGGGGCGGAGCGAGGCCACTCTGAGAGTATAAGAAAGGCCCCTATGAGGGACCTCGTGGCTGTTACTGGAAGTAGGATCCCCGTCGTGCTGTTCAAGATCATCGTTACCATCTCGTCGTCGCCATCGTCGTTCTCGTCTCGTCACTATCGTCGCTGCCATCTTCGCTCGATATTGCGCTGCTAGATAGTTGTTGGCTGCCTCCATTCAGCGCCGTCAGTGTTAGATGGTTAGTGTTGTGTATAGGCTAGCAACAGTAATAGTGTGTACCCACGTAGGGTATAATCCCGATGGTGCTCGTAAAATAAAAGAAGTGGCTCCCAGTCTTACTACCTCCAAGTTAGTCACGACATATACACTGATGTTGCTTCCAGATCTGAAAATGAATCTCCAGATCTGTATCCTTCCATCTATGCTCAAGCTCTCTCCCAGATATTTTTAAGGAGCGCAGATGATCAGTATACCAAGGAGATTTCTGATTGTAAGAAACAAGATGTGATTTAATTGGCACCAAAAAGTCAAGAGTATTAGAAAGTGTTGAATTATAAAGAAGAACCCTATGGTTCTTAAGGTAAAGTCATGTAGGTAGAAAAAATTATAGATCACGACGTCTTCACCTGAAGACGATTGCTGGTGTGGCGATCGAAACGTGACTTTACCGAAAAAAACAAAGAGTATGGATTCCTGCAGTCACGAAAGCTTCAAATCAAGAAAGAACCTTATCCTCCAAAGAAATAAACTGAAAGTTTGACTAAGCAAACTTAGTTGTATTTAAAAATTAAAAAGTTCCATACTTGATGGTACATAAAAATTTAAATGACCTAAGAGTAATATCCGATTGTAAGTAGGATATAAAAATTACAATAAGTTGAAAAACTCAGTAAAAAAATATGGCTTTAGACTTTGTTGGGCAATAAAGTTAAAATAAAGCTGAAAGGCACTTTGCATGTTAACTTAAGGGCCAAGCACTCAAAGGAATTAGAAACCGGAGTATGTCAGGGGTCAAATTTAAATCAGGACAATAGATGACAGCGAGGCTGCCACCTTGACCAGAAGGATGCGCCTTTTATAATAATCAGAGCTGGCTAATTGGTTCAGCAGGTAAAAGTTATCCTGCCTGTGCCATGTTGCAGTCAGACAGAACAGGTCACACCTATGGTCGAAAAAAGAATAATGAAGTAGTAACATCACCATGAAAAACAATTTGAGTGAATGTGACTGAGAGCAGCAGGAGTAATGCTGTTGATAGACTATTGTGTGCAAGATTCATCCTTAGTAGGACTCATCAGCACAACTATACACCAGTGCTCACTGCTGCAAAGTCTGCCTCTGGATGACCATATCTAGAGTCCCAACTATCACAATATGGGGCCCATTATCTATGGACCCTATATTTCCTAAGTACCTAGACATCTCCAATCTGCACTGTGACATCAACCTTTTTGCAGATGACAGCCCTTATGTGCGTGGAAGTGTTTTAGTTTATGTAACTATATGCAAGGCTGTGTATGTAAGTTTATTTTATGTATTTATGTGTGTACTTTATGAGTCGTTTTTTCTTCTTCTCGTATGCTGTGCATGCTTTTACCAGGACATGTGAGAGGCTGGTAACCCCTACATCTTTATCAAATGTATCCATAACCATGTTGTAACACGAAACTAAGCTTGTGCCAGAGACCAAACCCCCATTTGGTGAAGCCAGGAGAGACTTCTGTGCAGCCCATGTTCTAATACTGGCACATCCACATGACATGGATGCATGCTGGGTTAAATAAATAATATCTGCCTACGTGTTAAACTAACATTTGCTGACACCGTAGAGTTGACCATCAGCTTATCATCACACAGATCTAATATGATGCGGGAGTTTACAATCGCTGTCATCTATCAATTGCTGTCTTCACCGCTGTCAGAATAATTTCTTGAGTTTTCCGGTCCGCTGGACTGTCGGTCACTTGGCTCTCGCTATATCATCTGTGGTGACCTAAACTGTTCCAGACTGACTGGTTCTTGTGGTAAAATCAACAGTGATCTCGCCGAGATAATCGACAGTCACAGTTTAACCACGCACATCAGCGGTGCATCATGTCATTCGGGAAATGTGCTGGATTACATTTGCACATCCGCCGACACTATGACCAACGTTGTTATCAAAGACATGAGTATTTAAGATTACAGTCTTGTGACATGCAAAGTGGCATGAACAATTAAGTATTTGTTCACCCATCACAATACCATACCGAGACTGAAAACAACTGGACCATGATGCTTTCCATCAGATGACCTGATCATCAATCCTGCATCAACGGTCTATTTATTTGCAGCTCAATTATAAAATGACATCACTGCTGTTCTTTGATGAAATCGTGGCCACTTAAAAAGCACAAAAAGAGCGGGAAAAGCGCTCGGTAACTTGCTGTCACCGGATGCAATTACTGCAAAGCAGAAGCAGAGGAGGCTGGAAAGTCTTTGGAACAAAACTGGTTTCGAGACTGTCCGACTTGCTTACAGAGCAGCCTGTAGATCTGCCAACCGACTCATTGTTGGAAATGT
Source organism: Entosphenus tridentatus (assembly GCA_014621495.2). Lineage (NCBI taxonomy): Eukaryota > Metazoa > Chordata > Hyperoartia > Petromyzontiformes > Petromyzontidae > Entosphenus > Entosphenus tridentatus. The sequence goes on from CM025613.2 coordinate 84,892, forward strand.
ATAACTTGAAGGCAACGCATTCTCCCGGTCTGCCATCTGAGTTGATCAACCGGGAACCACTTTAAAACTCGAGATCCTGGTACCAACATCAGTGGCAGAGGTGTTGATGTTCAAAGCATGGCCACACAAATAAGACATCGCCGTTCGACTCCATCCACACGGCGATTCTCAGATCATGCTCAGATAGCGCTTGTGCTGCCGATTGTCCACCTGGCAAATATTTCATTCAGCGAGGGCTGTTTTCCAGACAAGTTAAAAATGGCGCAGGTAACACCACTTCTAAAAAGGTTCGCTTGAGCCAGTAACCCCGCAAACTATTGCTCAATCTCAAACCTGAGTGCTATTTCAAAGGTCATAGAGCAACTTTTTTTGAAGCGGTTATTTCACCACGTCGCTGCAACGGGAAGATTCAACCCATTGCAGTTGGCGTACTGGAAGTTCCACAACACTTAAACAGCTCTACAAAAGATCACTGATGACCTCTACAAGATCATGGATGACTGGTGCACCACAACATTGGTTGGCCTCGATCTCTGATCTGCCTTTGACAATATTGACCATGATATACTCATTGGGCAGCAAAGGTCAAGGTTCGGTGTATCAGGTACAGCACTGGGGTGGATAGAGTCATACCTACATGGTCGATCACAGTTCGTCAAGCTGGGCGACGAACAGTAAACACGTATGAAGGGAGGGCGCCTCCCCTTGAGATAGCAAACACCATGAAGAAATTCCAAACCACAACAGAAGGGCTGTAAACATCGCTCAATACATACCTTGAGCCACTTGGAGAGTCAAAACTTAAGAAAGTTGAAAAACTAGCAAAACACACTTACGGGCAATTAAAAGCATCTGTTTCCACAGATGGCGAGATGGCTGGAGGAAGGGGACAGGAACCAGGCCTTGATGTGACTTAACAGATTACTTCAATAAATTAGAACAGGTACACACACACCCGGACAAACAGCTGCCCTTTTTGAGGAGGCGAGCCGAGGTGGGAGATTTTCGAATATAATGACGAGCAGAAACCACGCACATCAGTCTTGCTGCGGCGAGCACCAGGGGTGGGCCCCGCAATCGACTATGGATGACGAGGCTTGCAGAGGAGCGACGTGTCGCCGAGTGTGAGTTCGGTGCTGACAGACGAAGTATCGCTAACAGTTTTATTCTACATTGAGTGCCAGCTCCCACCAGCAGTTGCAGCAAGAGAGAAAGAGTGACAAGCAACGACAAGCAATCAAATTTCGATTTAAAGCTTTCGTGACTGCAGGAATTCATCTTCTTGGTTCTTTCGGTAAAGTCACATAGAAGGGAAGTAATAAAATAATCAAAATAAAACATAATAAAATAATTCTCACGACGTTTCGGCCACAACGCAAGCAGCCGTCATCAGGTGAAACCAGATCTGTCGAGGCGACAGCGTCTGAATGAAACAGCACACGTGCTTGGAGCATATATATAAGCTGGGTTGGAAGGGGGGGGAAAGGGAGGGCGCCTTAACAAAATAATTTGCATATCAAGAGGAATTTAGCATATTTATGGGAAATGCAGGTATGTGATTAGTGCTACTTGTGTCCGTGCATGATGCAGGATTAGCAGCATCACAGGGAGGGAATAGGGGTAGCATTAATAAAGGGAAGAAGTGTTAAAAGTATGTAGCTGCAGTAACTAAAACCACCACGTAAACAACTAAAGTATAAAGAATTCGTTTAGCATTATAAGAAGTTACAGCAGCAGATGTTAGTGTAAATGCGTTTGTTATTACCTTAGAGTCGCGGCATCTCTTCAGAAAGGTGAGAGACTCGATCAGCTGAGCCTTCTTATCACGGAGCTTGTTGAAGGATCTCAAAGATATGTGGAATCCCTCCCCGTAGAGG
>CM025613.2:96999-117214 GCA_014621495.2 Entosphenus tridentatus
GCCATTTCACCCTTTTATTGTTAAATGCGTCTTGGCGCCCTAATAAGCAATTTTATGGAATCGGATAATCACCTTTTTCCCAGCCGAGACGGCTGATTTTTTTCACTGGGGGGGGGTGATGTAATGAGAGCCATGTAGGGCTCACGTGGTGATTGGCTGCCGGTCCCGCTTTGTAGCCAATGAGGGGAGAGCCTGGGAACATGGCCTCGGCGTGATCAAGGCATGCTAGCTAAGGTGATTGGCTTGGCTGATCTCGGCCTCAGCTAATAGGAAGCCGGATCAGAGGCGTGGTCCCGGGAGTTGACGGGGAATGATCTGGAATGTTCGACGCTGACTACTGAGGATTAGCTTAGGGGTACCACGTGACCCAGGGGTTAAAAGGGGGAGAGGCGGAGGAGTCGGGAGCAGACCTGGGAACGAAGAGAGCAGGAGCCACGCACGTACGGGGCTCTGGGTGCCACGTGGCGTGCGACTTAGCTGACTGTCTGCCCGCTTCCCGTTGCCTGCCAGCAACGGGGAGTGTGAGTGTAACTGTGGAAGTGGAAAATAAAGGACTGATTCCAAGAGCCGTCTCGAGAAGGTTTATTACACAAGGAACACCCCACCTCGGCGCCCGCTTAACACAAAGTGTTGAGTATGAAGACAATACACCCACACACACATAACGCATATATCGGAACTAAAAAAAATGCTCCAAAGTTTTCCTGGTGTTTCGAAAAGGGCCATCCTAAGGTGGTGCGCGTTAACTATTAGCTGATCGTGAAAAACATTGTTCGGTCCATTGAGCTGCATGAATATGGTCGTTTCGAAGTATTTTAGTCATTCGGTGTGTTAATTGCATAGCTTTACCAATTAATCCATCGACGCTAAAACTTTATAAGCATCGATGTCACGAATCTACACACTCACAGGAATACTATTGTGTTGAGATTTCTTACTTTTGATCACAGAATCTTGCCCGCGAATCAATTGAAGCCCATTAGCCAATTGATAAGCATCTATTAGGCAAACAGGTACACTGCCGTACACTATTGTTCAGGGGCATTTCGTTAATTGCATAATCTTACCAATGATTTAATTGAAAACTACTTTTGCCTTGGGCACATGTTTCTTTACTACTGTTCCTATGAATATTGTTACATTAATTGAATATTGTATGAATATTGTCACTTTTTCTTATCACCGTGTATGATCGCTTTACTCTGAGGAATTAGCCGATTGTTCTGTTACCCAGTTTAACAAATGTAACCATGGAGGGTTAATCAATGAGTAGGACATCTCCAGGAGTACTATGTTGACAATTCCTAGCATAAGTGTTAGCATATTAGAGTGTTTTGCTTTTAGATATTAAAGTTTCTTAACACAGAAGAGTCTGAGTGTCCCTTCCTAAGTTAATGCGTAATAATCTTAATTATAAGAACTGTATCCTGCGGTGAGATCAGAATTCTGAGACCTGACATAAAACACACTAACACATAATCAGTAAAAGTTAAAGCTTGAATCATTGTATTATTACAATACAATTGTGAATACAACCCTAGACAACGAAGCCGAGCCTAATTAGCATAATTACATACACTTGCATAACGTCATACATTTACACCTTTATTTTATGATCACAATTGGTAATACCCCTAGACATTAGACAGAGCCTAATTAGCATAAATACATGATTTGCATAATTAAATGCGTTTGCATAATTCAGTAAAATTAAATTTATATACATTTTCAAGACCTTATATGTAGTGAGTCGCAGACGTTGTCTTGGGAGCAACACTATTTAGTCAATAAATCAACATAACATAACACAACCTACACTTGGGTGTTGAATGCTCATCTAGCCACGCTACGGCAGAATTAGACACGGTTCCCTATCCTGGCCCAGAACACAAGCTGGGTCCCGGACCGCGTGGCTAGAGACTTATTTTACCCAACGTGGATCTTCATCACCAGCAACACGAAGAACCCCCGAGCCCCTCACGGAGCTCCTATTATATCGGCCTGGGCTGGGGCTGGTTCCATCCCTCGCCCCGCCCACCTTCTAGATCTCTTGAGCTCTTTCCCGAAGGCTCGCCAAGAGCTCTTTTATACCACATGACCGCCCACCGGCCCCCGTCCACCGGTGCCCCCCCTCAAATCTCATCTGGTCACGTGTCGGTAGGTCAACCAGCGTATCATGCCCCATCGTAACCCTGGCTGGCTGACACTCCCTCTCGCTCCCTCACCGGGAGCCCGCACCGCACACTGTACGTGGTGCCTCCGCGCTGACCAGCGCTCACCCAAGCCCCGCCAGGGCTGGGTCTACGCCCAGTAAGCGGGCTACACATAATGCCAACACATTATCCGCCGTGACTTCGTAAGCCCGGCACCAGACAGTGACAATCACAGTCACTACACATACAACAAGGCTTTGTTCAAATTAACTTGGCAGATAATATCAGGACCTGGGTAATTATGATAAATATCGCTACCAGAGATAAATTCATGGCATACCCTTTAACACTTGACGAACAAATGCAAGTTCCATTATGCCAACCCATCTGCTACAGTAATAACCAATGGACTACTATCTCCAGGCTGTCCTCTAGTCAGAGGCACCAGGCAAGGATGTCCCCCTCTCATCTCTCTTATTTAAACTGGCAATAACTTGCAAAAAGTATTACAAGCAACCGGAACGTGAAGGGAGTATGCAAGGGGGCAAGCAAGAAAAAAATTAATCTATATGCTGATGACATTTTAGTTACATTAATAGAGCCAATGACCTATATCCGTACTGTCTTATCTCTGATCACAGAATACAGATAAGCCTCAGGCTACGAATTAAATTCAACAAGATTTGAACTAATGTCCCTCTCCCCTGTCTTATTTAAACCACCGGAAGGACTTTCACCACTCAGATGGTGCCCGAACAAATTAAATACCTCAGGGGTTACAATATCTTCCCATTAAACTCGTTTACGTTAATATGCCAATCTCTCACTTTAACGCAGCTGCTGTGCGTGCGACGACGGGGCTCATTTCCCATTATACTCGTTTACATTAACGTGCCAATTTCTCCCTTTAACACAGCTGTTGTGCGTGCGTAAGGCGACAGGACTCCTTTCCATCTCTGACCCCATCTACTTACCCTTGGGTGACACCCACCTCAAACCTATATATAATCTCTTGTTGCAGCAGCCCTTTCTTGTTCAGGAGTTCTACTGCTGTATCTTTCCACCTGATGACAATTGTTTGTGTTGCGATCGAAACGTCGTGATTTATTATTTATTTTTCTACCTACGTGACTTTACCGAAAGAATCAAAGAGTATGGGTTACAATAGCTTCCTCACTCGCATATCTCTTCCAGAGAAATGCCACAACCCTGCTTCAAGAGACAGTGACATCACCTGAGGTCTGGAAGACATACCTCTCTCTCTTTCTAATCGAGCCCACTTGATGAACATTGTTATCCTTCCTCCTATACCACCTACGACTGCTCTATACCCACATTCCTAACGTTTTTTTTTCTCCATTCACGTTTTGATTCATTCATATGGAACCACAAGATAGCGAGAATTGACTTTCACTCACTTTCACTCACCAAGAAGGAGGGGGGCTTGGCCCTCCCCGATTTCCTTAAATATCACTGATCAGTCCTCAATATTAAACACCAGATGAACTCAGAAATTAGGGGGTAATGGAAGAAATGGGAAAAAAAAGTTCCGTCAGTCACTGGACTCTCGCAGGGATTACTTTAGCTCCTACTAAAGATAGACCATGGGGTCTTAAACCACTATGGACGGTCTCTTACACTCTGGGAATTTACAGAGACAGACAGATCCCGACTCCCCCTTTTTTCCACAATCCCCTATATGGGGAAATCCATCCCTTAAAATAGAGAGCAAAGGGAGTAAATGGCCGACATAGATAATGGCTATCATTGACAAGAAAGGGGACTTACTGATTTAAGATGAGAAAATGTACTCATTCAGGGATGCCAATACCAAAAAGAAATACGTTGCTATCAATACCCACTCCATACATACTCCCCTGCGCTCCCTATGGAGCATAAGGCCACAACAAGCCCACACCATGCTGGACGGTCAATAGCAGCTTTCTCTGCTTCACACCAAAACAGACCCCATTATTGGGAGGAAAGGAGATGTATAAACTAGCAGAGGCATATCATCTCACATCTTGCGAGTAGCGATTCATATAAAAAAAAATAAACATTTATGGGAAACGCTGATGGGTCATGACATCCCATCGCATGTCATGACCCAGCTGAGCCCCGGTAGCTGGCCTCAGATTACTCGTATGCATGGAACTTACCTGGCTAACGAGAAGGCAACATTTTCTTATTCTACCCCAGATAGCCTGAGGTGCCCACGGGGGACCACTACACATGCCTTCTGGCTGTGCCCAGATATCACCGAATTCTAGCAGGACATTGCCAAATACTTTAATTCTATATATGACACACATGTTAGGCTCTCAGTAGATTAATTCCTATGGGGCTTGAAACCCACAGTGGTATCCAAGCACCAGAACACGTTACTCCAAGCCTTCAACATCATGGTGAGCAAAAGTATCTTAGGCAATTAGAAGGACCACGAACCCCCTTCTGGGAGACCCTGAAATATATAATTATCTACTCTGACTGTGATGGAGCACCTTCGTTATAAGTTTAAGGGAAAAGAACGGGATTTCGAGACAATATGGACCCCTTTCCTTGAAAACTCTATATAGCATGGAGCACCTGACGGCAACATGATAATATATAAATGGGAACCAATGGGAAAGATGAAGAGGTTGGGGAATGGGCCACAGGCATAAGATGCACACACCAAATATACAGGCATCAGGGTCAAGATCGAAGCCACGACCTCCCGCATACAAGGCGAGAGATGGCGTTTCGCCACCACGGCGGTTACCTGAGGAATCATACTTATGGTTCAACAAATTTTTCAAGCACATACATTTTCCAAGAAAAAAAATTAAGCCTAGATTTTAACTATGGTATAAGAAATAATAAACTCTTGTACAGAGGAATTCACTACTCAATTGTAGAGCACTCTAAGTTGATTGTAGAGTAGTGTATCCGTTTAGAATACAGTATACATTACTGTATGTACAGACTCTGGCTAGCGCCACCACTGGGTAGTGCCCTGAATCTTCCGTAAACAACATATATGATAAGCACACGGCAAGATGCCTGATGACTGTTGGAATTTTTCCAGATATGTGAAGGAAGATTTGTATTGTCGTCTATGACAGATGCCGGTTAATAGAGCATTACAGATGGTTAAGTGCCAGATAAGAGAGCTTATGCTGTATATAGTTTTCTCTCTCTTTCTCACTTACACGTGTAGGGGTTATTACGGGGAGAAGGGCGGACAGAAAACACAAGGGTGTCTGCACCCATACGCGCGTGTCTACATCCACGTCTGCATCCGTTAACCCTGGGGGCTCTGTGATCCCCCATAACTCCACCCCTCGGAGGGGATTCCTATAAAAGGCGGGGAGCCAGAGAGCTCGGGGCCAGTGTGGAAGAAGCTTACCAGTGAAGTCTGAAGACCGGCAGAATAGGCCCTGGGACTCCCCTGTCTCGCTGACCTTGTCAGGGCCGAGCTGGGCAAGCCAGTGGCGTAGCCCAAGAGCTTCCGGACCTCTGCTCTTGTAAGAGCAAGGCCGGGTTAGCTGGGTGCCGGGATCCGTGCTTTACCAGGGCCGGATCAGACAGCCTCCCATATATAGACTATTAGAGGAGGACTGGGAATTGGACAGGGGAATAGTGCTAGAGGTGTTTTCCCATCTAGTACGGGTGAAGGGGCCGTTACCCCTTCAAGTATTGTACTGCCCTTGAGTTTAATAAAAGAGTGTGCCTCGACTCCGTCGTCAGTCTCTCTGGAACTCACTACACATGCGCCATTTGTGAAGTAGTGAATTTTAGGTATGCGACTCTTACCATAGCTCTTTACATTTCTGCAGTGCAGGCTGGAGTCTCTTCATTTCCTCAGTGCCAATGCCGCAGCTCTGCAGGTTGAGTTTCTCAATAGGTTCCTCTCGATGCTGCAGGATCCAGGAGAGGGCAGCGCAGTCTGGCAGGGACAGCTTTGTGTATGACAGGTCTATCTCGGTCATTGGTCGAGTAATATCACTCACGGCCTTGTGATCCTGCAGCTCGTGCAGGGAGTGCAAGAGACTAATGAGCCTGTGTTTGTTTGCATTCTGAGTATCCACTCTGTGCTTTAGCCACTCAACGATCTCTTTTGGAGAATTCGCCGATGGAGGATCCAGGATACCCTCAAAAATCTTCCAGGGAGCATTTGATGCCAGCCCACAAAGAAACCTCTGAAACACTTCAAACCTCCCATCTTTGCTGTCTTCAATCGCCTTGATGATGTCACTCACTGACCGTGTAGGATGTGACAGATGCATGGCTATGGCTGCGAAGAATTCCTGTATTGTCAAGTGTGAAAACGAATAACAACTCCCTTTTCTAATTCCCTCACATGTGAATACTTTGTTGAGGAATGTACTGCCTAGTTCAGAAGAACTAACACCAAACTCTTCTAGATCTCTTTCGCTGAACATTTGAACGTTTTGTTGAACCCCCTTCAAAGCCATGTTAGCAAGAGCCGATACGACTTCCTTGGCTTCACTCCTGCTACGTCCATGGTGTTCTATGAGCCCACACAGGTACTGTGTGAAAAGGTCAGTCGTTGATTTTAGACTAATGTCAGAGTTTGGATGCTTTTGTAAATGTTCCATCAGTGTAATGGCTGTTATCTGACAGAATGAGGGATTATGGCACAATATGTTCACCGTTTCACTTTGCTGCAGTAGCTTGAGTGCTCTTTCTGCAAGACTCTTGTCTTTGTAAAATTTGTTGAAGAATTCTATTTTATCTTCTTGGGAAAACCCAGTGATTTCAACAGCTCGATCAACATTCGCTTCACTCAGCTGCTCCATTGTAATGGGTCTGGTCGTCATCAAGACAGACGCTTTAGGCAAGAGGTTTCCATTCACTAGACTAGCAATGATGGCTTCTACGGTTGTGGTCTCATGCGGATCAGTGCATGCCGTGGCATAGTCAAGGCGCTTTCCAAACTCATCCAACCCATCCATCACGAAGAGGGCTCTCTCTTGATTTGCGAATACCTCATCAGCCCTCTCTCCCAAGCACGAGTGCAGAAGAGAAAACATCTCTGCAAGTGATGTCTCTCCAAGATTATTTACCTGCCTGAATGCTATGAGGACAATGTGCTTGAATCGTCGTGCAAACACCCTCCGACCTAACAGTAGGCTGTGCACAATGAATTTGCTCAACATAGTTTTACCGCTGCCTGGAGTCCCAACTACAACAACCAATCGGGGGTGTGTTTTATTTCCCATTGGACCAATGAGATCAAAGAGCTTCTTGTAAGTCATCCCTTCTCTCTCAGATCTCTCCATCATCTCCTCGTGCTTTTTGCCTCTCGCCATTAACTCGTGCTCCTTGGTTTCATTCTCGTGGTAGTAAAGAACCAGAATCGGCTTCACCAACCTCTCCAGTAAAAAAACTGCAGGTTCTCCAGGTCGTGCGTTGTAATCTTGTGTTAATGACGTCAGCTTCAGTAACGATTCTGTGTAGTTATCACCTGGTTTATCGAAATAAAACACATGTAACAATATTAAACATACCTATAGCAGAAGAATCGGTTTAAATTAAAAACAACTGATAAGCACAATGAGTTTGCTGACCATGTACTTCACTGATTATTGTGTGAGGAAGTGTGTCCGTCGTTTTCTACATATATATGTACGATTTAAAGCGTCCGTGACTGCTGAGATTCATCTTCTTGGTTCTTTCGGTAAAGTCACGTAGAAGGGAAATAATAAAATCATAAAAATAAAACATAATAAAATAATTCTCACGGCGTTTCGGCCACAACGCAAGCAGCTGTCCTCAGGTGAAGAACAGGTCTGTCGGAAAGACAGCGTCTGAATGGGCACCATCAGGCTTGGAAGCGTATATTTAAGCTGGGTTGGAGGGGGGAAGGGGCGCCTTGACAAAGGAATTTTCATATCAACAGATGAATTTGGCATATTTATGGAAAATGCAGATATGGGATTAGTCACTACTTGTGGAATGCGTAGGAGGTAGGGGGGTTTCAAAGTCATATTATGCCCGTGCATTATGCAGTATGCAGGATTATCAGCATCAAAGGGAAGGAGTAGGGTTAGCAGTAATAGAGGGAAGACATTTTAATAGTAAGGAGCTGCAGCAGCTAAACCACCACGTAAAAAACTAAAATATAAACTACATCAGTATCATCAATATACTAAATATACTCTCCAATAAGCTGAGCTACTAACAGTAAGTCATACATTACAATTCTACGTCGCAAAAAATATAATATGCCTCCAGCTAAACTTTTTTCTCTTACATCACACGGGTCTACGCCGTACTATATACTGCCATAGACAAACCCAACATTAAATGATATACTGCATTACTATACACCACCCTATACCTTAGACTATACATTGTAATATTACACTATGTACGATTCCACTCACCTTACTATATACCACACTGCTGTATATTCACTATACAATTACGACACTATATATTACCTTATACATTATATTAAACATTACACTTTTATACTATTTATTATTATACAATCTGCTATACAATATACCATTGACCGTCGCGTGAAAGGTACTAAGAGGAAGCAACGAAATATGTCAATGGGAGAGTGGTGGTAGGAGACTTGCAGCGGAGCAAATAATCCATTCCCTGCGGAGAATAAAATATATATATAGTCAATGCCAGTGAGTGGACTGCGGTCTGAAAGTCACCGTAAACGTGAACACAATCAGTTAAGATCCGAAATGGTTTATTACGTCCATCCAATGATTGCTGAGCCAGAATCCATTTTCTCGGTTGAAATTGTTTCTGTTTGTATATGTGGATCGCCTCATGAACGAATCTCTCATGGTAGCCAGATGGCTTGCAGAGAACCTCTGTCTTGGAGAAGTCAATGTCATGTGAGCCCACTGAATTGTAACAGTGATCTTCCACGGCTGAGGTGTTTGTCCTACCGTGTTTCAGGTCTGCTTTATGTTCACAGATGCGGTCCGAGACATGTCGTTTGATTTCTCCAATGTAACTGCTACCACAGAGGCAACTTAGTTTGAAGACGCCAGGGTACTGTATGTCTTGGTTTCTCCCACCACCATCCATCCCAGAAGAATTCCCTCATCAAGACTCTATACCATAGAGCCCAATGCATCTCCGACCAGGAACACATTGCCAGTGAACTCAAGCACGTACGCCAAGCTCTTAAGGCTAATGGTTACTCCGACTACACAATCCGCAAAGCCATCACTCCAACCATCAAGAAGGATCCTGTTGAGGAGCCTTTCAAAACCATCACCTTACCCTACATTGCTGGGGTCACAAAAAATATCTCAAAAATCCTGATTAAATACAAGATCCAGGTCCGATTCAACACAGTACATAAAATCCGTGATCTGGTCCCGTCTGTAAAAAATGTGGTTCCAGACATACAGTACCCTGACGTCTACAAACTAAGTTGCCTCTGTGGTAGCAGTTACATTGGAGAAATCAAACGACATGTCTCGGACCGCATCTGTGAACATAAAGCAGACCTGAAACACGGTAGGACAAACACCTCAGCCGTGGCAGATCACTGTTACAATTCAGTGGGCTCACATGATATTGACTTCTCCAAGACAGAGGTTCTCTGCAAGCCATCTGGCTACAATGAGAGATTCGTTCATGAGGCGATCCACATATACAAACACAGAGACAATTTCCACCGAGAAGATGGATTCTGGCTCAGCAATCATTGGAAGGACGTAATAAACCATTTCGGATCTTAACTGATTGTGTTCATGTTTACGGTGACTTTCAGACCGCAGTCCACTCATGGCATCTTTTATTCTCCGCAGGGAATGGATTCTTTGCTCCGCTGCAAGTCTCCTACCACCACTCTCCCATTGACATATTTCGTTGCTTCCTCTTAGTACCTTTCACACGACAGTCAATGGTATAGTGTATAGCAGATTGTATAATAAATAGTATAAAAGTGTAATATTTAATATAATGTATAAGGTAATATATATCGTAATTGTATAGTGAATATACAGCAGTGTGGTATACAGTAGGGTGGGTAGAATAATACATAGTGTAATATTACAATGTATAGTCTAAGGTATAGGGTGGTGTATAGTAATGCAGTATATCATTTAATGTTGGGTTTGTCTATGGCAGTATATAGTACGGGGTAGACCATGATGTAAGAGAAAAAAGTGAGGTGGAGGCATATTATATTTTTTGCGACATAGAATTGCAATGTATGACTTACTGTTAGTAGCTCAGCTTATTGAAAAGTATATTTAGTATATTGATGATACTGATGTAGTTTATATTTTAGTTTTTTACATGGTGGTTTAGCTGCTGCAGCTCCCTCCTATTAAAATTCCTTACCTCTATTACTAACCCTACTCCCTCCCTTTGATGCTGCTAATCCTGCATACTGCATAATGCACGGGCATAATATGACTTTGAACCCCCCTCTCACCTCCAACACATTCCACTAGTGACTAATCCCATATCTGCATTTCCCATAAATATGCTAAATTCCTCTTGATATGCAAATTCCTTTGTCAAGGCGCCCCTTCCCCCCTCCAACCCAGCTTAAATATATGCTGCCAAGCCTGGTGGTGCCCATTCAGATGCTGTCTTTCTGACAGACCTATTCTTCACCTGAGGACGGCTGCTTGCGTTGTGGCCGAAACGTCGTGAGAATTATTTTATTATGTTAATTTATTATTATTTTATTATTTCCCTTCTACGTGACTTTACTGAAAGAACCAAGAAGATATATATGTACGGCAATCCCTCACCAACTAGAGAGGTTAGGTTTCTAGAAAACCTGGAAAAGGCCACAGTAGGCAAATTCATGGTTGGTAACGTACAGAGCTTATGGGAAATAGGGGGTCGGGGAACCACGGCCACGGTCAGACTCGTCATAGACAAATTGCCTATTAACTAAACACCGAATAAAATGTAGTATATTACACAACATAATACAAATAAACATTGCATTAACTTTACATACCTTTAATATGAACGATGATGATGAAGATGACAATGAAATGATGGGGGAATGGGTGGTTAAAAAGATCATCCCCCCCCCCCCTCGTCTTCCGGGACACCAATGACATATGAATGGGCAAGCGTACACATCATCGCAATGGGCACAGAGGAGAATCGCTGCCCTACCAAATTTGTAAGTGCGTGTTGTGGACCCGTGCTTACCCGTGGAGACTCAAATTTCCAGACCACGGTTGTTACATTGATATAAAAATAGTGAACCGTGTATACATGAATCCGCAGTAGGCGAGTCTGCGAGGGATTGCTGTATATGCAAATGTAACAATCACTGTACCTTCGGATTTTTTTTTTCTTTTGACAAATTTCTTCCAAGTACTTGGATTCTTTGTTGTGCCTGTAAAAAAGTGTCAACACGTGCAGCATTTCGATGCATTACACAAACGTATTCCCTCAGTGGGAATAGTCCCATGATCATCCTGACTTCTACCCTTCAGAGTTGACTGTCCGAGCCACCCTGTGGATACGCTTGCTCTCTGCTCCTCTTCTGCTTGCCCGTCATCATTTATCGTGGCATCATGTGCGCATAAAATGTACTGCCGACTACTCCTACAATGTTTTATTTTTTTGTTGGTTAGCATGTTGCGGAATGTTGTTTCTTGGTTATCTTTCACTTGCGTTGGGGCTGTTTTTCCCTGTACACCTCCTGACCCTGCCATTCTGCAGCCTTGCCCCCCTTTCTTCCCTCAGGGACGGCTTGAGTTGCACCACAGCGCTGTAAGAGCTCTGTTCGGGTTTCCACAGATGCAGGGGTGTGGGAGCCTCTCCTCCAGCCTTCATCACGTGGCATGGGGACACTGCTGGGACCAGCTTGGATGACATTGTGAAGATATTTATTTTTACGTTTTAACCTTTACGAACTTCCCAAACTGGTGTTTTTGAACTTAATACTAATAATGGCAGTGATCTCTAGTGAGATAAGGCTTCATCATGTGCCCATACCTTTCACAATAACAATATCCACTGCACTTTGACACGGGGGAATTTGACCATTTTAGTTTTTACTTTAATTAGTGTACATTTACTTTGACTTTTGAAGACGTTGTTTGACATCAGGCTCTAGCAGAAGTAAGCTACACAAATGTCAATTCAAAACCGAAAAATAACAATCAATCTCTGTTGTGAGAAAGGGCACTTACTGAAAATATGGTATTTGTGACTAAAAGTGCAATAGTCTGCAATAATTTAGTTACAGATGCACATTAACAACTACACAACACTGTCAAGATAGTTGCCTTATTTTTAGCGACATTTAATTAAGTAAACATTTATTTTTATGAGGGTCCTGGACTGGAATTTTTACTAGTTCTTCCATGAAAATAAGATTTGCAGGTGGAAGGAAATGCAAATGCTCTGTGAAACGCCACACATATGAGAGAATAACAAGTAACCGGCCAGACGTGTGGGTTAGACTACCATCTTTTGCAAGCCTCTCATCTCACAATGCAATACAATATGGGTTTATATGGTGAATATGTGCAAGTGCATCTTAATTCATATAGAGAAGCAGTCCGTCATAGACAAAGTAAAAAACATTTCTTCAGCCTGGACTCTAACATAGGCAGGAATTCGACAGCAAAATATCTGGTAATTTCGCAAATGTACATGACCCACCAGACATTTTGTCCAAATTGCTGAGCCCATGTACGTGTCCTGGTGGCATGTTAATATCGACTTAATGATGTCGATACTCATGTGTGGTAGTGTTGCAGTTTGCAAATATCATATCCCAATGAATCCCAGTTCAAAGCCATTACCTAAAGACACGTAAGACATGGAAACAGTTGGGCTGAAAAGAGGCATCACTCACGGGAATCTGCTCCAGAAATGTGTGGAGTGGGGGATGATGCTGTTCCAGGGATGGCTGTGTCCCCGCCCCTGTTCAGGTCGATGCCAATCTCCTTTATGTGCTGTTCATTCTCTGATATCCACTGATCCAAAAGAGGTATCACGATTCTCATCACCACCAGTACAGCCTGCAGAAATTTCATGCAGACTCTGTTTCCCTTACCGAGCACCAGGTCAAACAGGCCCCGTGTTCTTTCAACAGGGTTAGTCTCACTTTTAAGGGACCTGTATTCTTGATCATCCACTATGTCTGCTTGAAGTGAATGGTCAAGTGCGTCTGAGTACTTCGCTTGGAGGTATGTTTGTAGTTTCACTTTGTTGGATTTAATGATCTGATATGCAGGACCGTTTGCTTCCATCACCATCAATGCCCCGGAGTAATCTAAAGAGCAATACAAATCCTACGTGTTAAACAAACCACAGGTTATTTTCAATTTCCCATTTGTGTATTATTTAAGCACTGGCATGGCATTATAACTTGATTCATGTGCATGATACTTGTCTGCGCACAACAACAATAACAACGGTGTGTATGTTGCCCTGCTTAATTTCTTAATGGTTAGCAAGCACTTTCATCTTTTACCAATGTAGTTAAACTACCACCCACCAAAGCATTCGACTGATACTACACAAATACATGAACCAACTCGCACTCAGCAGCCGGCATGTACAAAGTAGACTTGATTATACCACGTGTATGCATGAGCTCACTCACTCCAGGTGTCACCATTAATGCAGCTGCAGAACCTCAACACATTCCTGCGGAGGGAGCTGGTAGGAACGTTGGGTTGCTCGGTCAATGGCTAGGGTCAACGGCGGCGTGGTGTATTCCGCAAATATGGCCGACTGTGAGGGCGGGGACAAGCCGGCGTGAGTAGGTTATGACCAGCCCCTCCCCACCCAGCCCCACCCCTATTAAGATAGAGATGTACTTGATCGGTAAGAAATATAAAAAAATGGCATACCATCAAACTATATACTAAATTCACCCAGATGGAAATGATTAATCCTCCTAAATACACCTATGGCATGCAAAGAACTCAGCCGAAACGAGACGTCAAAAATGGAAAGCTGCTCCAGGGATGTCCCTGTCTGCAGTGCAAGCAGATTCAGTAATGAAGGTCTGCACATGTGTAGTGAGTTCAACTGAGTCGCAGACGTAGACTTGGAGGCACATTTATTTCACTCAAAACACACGGGGTAAATTTCCCCTTAACAAAATAACAACCTGTGGTGGTGACCACCAGGCTAACTACACTAATTACAATGTAACTAGCTACTATGGACCGGGACCACAGCTTGGGTCCAGGTCTAAGTGTTGGAGACTCGTTGATCGGATAACGTATAACGTAGACGAAGGTTTCTTCCAGGATGAACAACAACCCTGGTCCTTCTCAGGACCCGGATTATATTCTCTGCGGCGTGGCTGGCTCCGCCCTTGGCCACGACAACCTTCCAGAATCCTCGGGAAGGACCTGGATCCCAACCACGTGACCGCCCTAGCCCCCAATTGGGGCCCCTTTGTAGACTTAACTGGTCACGTGTCCTCTCGGGTCAACCAGAGTGCCATGGCCTTTAGTAACCTCAATCCTATGGCCGGGACTTCCACACCCTGTCCTGTAGGGCTTGCAGTGTACGGCAAGCATGGTGCCATCTAGCGTAATCAATCAGCGCTCACCGGGCCCCTCTGTGGCCGGTACTACACCCACACCCTTGTGGTATCCGCGATGTCATTACACATGCACAACTTAAATTTTTATGTAAGAAAGGTACTTTTTTTGAGCCACTGCCATATATTGACTAAACATGATGATGTTTTTGCCCGAATGTTGTCAGTCAAAGCACCTGTTGGTGAGATTCAGTCTCTCGCCAATGCTACATGGTAAAAGGGATGGTGTGGAGGCAGTGCCATGGCGAGGTAGGGACCAACCAAAGTGAGTGGGGCAAGGATGTGGCAGTAATCCTGTGCTCTTCACGATTTCACTGACGAATTACAAATCACCATCTGCATCCAATAAAATGTGCGTGGCCTGTGGCATGGCATTGAAAATGTGACCATGATGGCCTTGACGCCTTGGTCGAGAAAATGTTAGAGCTCGCCAAGGATCTCTGTACTGTGCTTCCCCCCGAGATCGCCAGGTGTATACAGGCGCAGCAGACCCTGCAGCGTAACAAGGTGTTGGTGGCATGCTCCGCATCTCCTGCGGAGCCCGAGGCTCACGCGGACAGAGAGCCTGCGTCTGCGGGCTCGCTGCATCAGCGGAGCGCCGATCGTCGGGGTGATGGAGATCGGTGGCGGGACGACTGGCGGTGGGCGAGGTCTGCTTCATCCTGATCCAGCGACGGATGGGTCACCTCCAGTTGGGCTGCCGGGTTCCTCGATGGCGGGCCCTGGGACGTAAGCCTTCCTACAACTCCCTACCCCCTAAGGAAAGTTGTGGCGCACCTCACACTCGGCCCGGGGTTCACTTCACTCATCGGGGGGGTCCGATTTGCGGCGAAGTCGCGCGCAGGTTCGGGGAGAGCTGGGACCTGTTCGCGACGCACGGCCGCTGCAACCAGATCAGTGGTCGGAGGTGGCGGGTCGTGTGGTCGCGGCAACCGCAGGGTCGTCAGCCGTGCTTGGGTTCGTTGAGGGGGTTGAGGTGCGCATACTTGTGGATACCGGCCCGTCTTCAACCAATATCTCCGAGCTAATTTACAACATTTTGCCCCCCCCGATGTCGTGTTTTGGAGCCAATAGATGCTCCGTGTTTCGCCGCTAACGGCAGATCATTGCGGGTAATCGGTACGATCCCCATTGCATTGCGCATTGCCGATATCCAATTGTTGGGCCATGTTTTAGTTTCCACGGCCCTGGCTGTCCCGTGCTTGCGCGAGACTGATTTTCTCGGCAAAATGCCCCTGATATTTCGTATCGACCAGGGCTGTTTGGAATTGCCGTTGGGACGGCGTATAGCATTTCTTCCGTCCCCGACTCGCATGTAATCTGCTAATGCTACGGTGCAGGCACTTGCATGCTGCATAGTGTGGATCCCGCCCGGCGCGCAAATGCTGGTGCCTCTTTGATTGCATAAACCGCTCGATGCGCACACTATGGGGGACGGTATTGTACTGGGTCCTTCGAATAAGCTTAGTCCGGGGATGTTGCTCGTTGCAGCTCAGACGCTGGACTCCCAAGACCAACTGCCGTTTATTCAAGTCCTTAATGCCAGGTCCGATACTACGGTTATCTAGGAGGGTTCCGTGATCGCTCACGCCTCTCCGGCATGTCCAAAAGAGGATGTCATGGGCAATGTCGGGGTCGGCATTCGGTCTCACGGACCTCCGGTTGTTGATGGCATGGATAGATAAAGTATGCTCGTGGGGCAAATGGGGAAGCTGAGAGCGCTCCTACGGGAGTTCTGACATTTTTAGTAAATCTAAATTTGATATCGGTCGGACATCTCTGTTGAGCCACCATATTGATATGGAAAATGCCGCCCCCATTCGGCAAAATCCTTAACCCCCGAGTCCGGCCAAAAAGGATCATGTTCGTGCGGTAGATTAAATGTTGGCCGCGGATAATCATTTGGCCATCCACCAGTCCATGGGGTATTCTAATCGTCCTTAAGAAGCACGACGGCAGTCTGCATTTCTGTGTCAATTTCCTCGTATGGACGATTCGTTGGAAGCTCTGGCAGGCGCATGCTTGTTTTCAACCCTGGACCTTTTGTCGGGTTTTTGGCAGTTGCCGCTTGACGATGCCAAGGCCCAAGATGGCTTTTCGGACACCGCAAGGGTTGTTCGAATTTAACTGGCTTCCGATGGGGCTCCATTCCATGCCGGTCACTTTTCAGAGGCTGATGGAATTGGTTTTGGCAGGCCTCTAGTGGGACTTGTGCCTAATCTACTTGGATGACGTCATCGTTTTTGGCCGCACGTTTGATGAGCATTTGGAATGCCTACAGGCTGTTTTCGTTAAGATGCATGCTCCAAAAATCTGTTCGATACTTGGGCAGAACACAGTCAGCGAATCGGGTATTGCGACGGACCCTGAGAAAACTGCTTGCGTTCGGACGTGGCCGACCCCCACCTCGGCCAGCGAGGTGCGCAGTTTTAATCGGCTTCGCCTCTTATTATCGCCGATTTATCGCGGGGTTTGCGTCCATTGCTAAACCTCTCCACGCGCTAACAGCAAAGGGCCAAAAATTTCATTGGGAGGAGGAGGCTGCATTCCGCTCTCTTCGCGATGGGCTGGTTAACGCCCCTCCCCTGCGTTATCCCGACTTTTCATTGCCGTTCATTTTAGACACAGAGGCCAGTAATACCGGCATTGGTGCTATGTTATCCCAAGTTGTAAATTGCGTGGAGCACGTGGTTGCGTATGGCAGCAGGTGCTGTCTGCCAGAGCAGCGGTACTGCGGTACACGCCGGGAACTGTTGGCCATTGTGGTTTTTGTGCAGCAATATCGGTCATACTTTTACGGGCGACACTTCAAAGTGAGCTCCGATCACGTGGCACTCCAATACGTGCTGCGTGTGGACCAGCCCTCCGGTCAATTGTCATGCTGGCTCGAAATCCTGCAGGAATTTTCTTTCAATGTCACGTATCGCCATACGAACGCCGATGCCCTATCGCGATTGCCAGCGCCAGGGGAGTGCGCGTGTTTTTCTGGTTCGGGTCATTGTCGACCGAACAGCTCGACCTCCCCCTCCCCTCTCATTGCGTCTGTCGCGGGCGCGATGGGGGGAACAGGCGACGTCCTCGTTGCGCAGGATGCAACTTTGGGTCTGGACCCATGCAACTTTGAGTCTGGACCCAAAGTTGCACGGGGACGCCGGCAGGCAGAGGACGCGTCCCTCCTTAAGTTGCGCCAGCGTGTCAAGAAGACTGCCGATGGTATGGCTCCACGGGATGTTAACTCGTTTGTGCTGCGGGGAGAATTGATCATGTATAGGGGCAGAGGATTGCGCCGTTACGCTATTGTTGTCCCTACCGCCATGCGGGGCGGGGTTGTGTGGGCTGTGCATAGACGGCTGTTGCACCTCGGAGTGGATTTTTATTGGCCGGCCATGGCCTCCGACTTTGAGGATCTGTTGAAAGGCTGCGTGCAATGTGCCTGGGGGAAGCCGCCGGCGAGATCCTGTTGTCCTCCGCTGCAATCCATCCAGGTGTCACGGGTAAATTAAATTGTTGCCCTCGATATTCTTGGGCCGTTTCCCACTTCTGCGCGTGCCAACAAATACTTTCTCGTGGTCGTTGAGTATTTATCACGCTGGCCTTTGGCTTGGCTGCTCCCAAATCAATCAGCTGTGATATCACCGAGGCCTTCCTTAAGGGTTATGTTCTGGATAAGGGGGCTCCTGAGCACCTCTTGACGGATCAGGCAAACATTTTTTCTCCAAGCTGCTGCATGAGGTTTGCGACCTGCTGGGAACGAAAAAAGTACGCACGTCGCTATACCACCTGCAAATGGATGGCATAGTCGAACGCCTACACCGGACTCCGACCTCCATGTTGAGTCACTTGGTCAGTGAGTCAGAGGTGTATTGGGATTTGCATATCCCTGCGGTTCTTGCCCTTTTATAGGATGACCCCTCACACGTCCACCGGCTACTCTCCCTTCTTTTTGATGTATGGGAGAGAGTATCGTCCTCCCATCGATGTTTAGTTGCAGGCCGCGCCTGCCCCAAATGTGTCAAAAATTCTGACACAATTCGGTTCATGATGGGGAAACTTTAAGAGGTTTGGGAAGCCGCCAGTGTTAACTCTCGGGCCAGGCAGCTGGCCAACGAGCGGCCCCCCTGCCCCTCAGCGATTGGTCGCCGGGGGACAGGGCCTGGTTGCATTGTCCGCAGGTGCCAGTGGGCACATCACCTAAATTGCTGCAACCTTGGAGAGGACCAGTTGATGTGATTCGGTTTGTGCGGCCGCAGTGTGTCCAGGTTCGGTTTGGTAAGCGGAGCTGGTTTGTGCACCCCTCTCGCCTTAAACCGTTTATCACGCCGTGTGAGTTTGTTTCATTTCCATATCGAAAGGGCCGAGTGTCGGGTGTGCCCGACGAGATGGGGCATGCGTCTGTCGATGTGGGTCCTCAGGAGAGTGTTTCTGTTCCGCCCCCGCGTGACTGATGCCTTGTACGTGGCCACTCGTGTTGGCCTCGCGTGCTCAGAACAATGAGGACCCGACGACCCGGCCTACTGCTCTTCGTGAGGAGCCGGCTTCATCGGGTCGATTTCTTGCCCCCCCAGCCCTATCAAGGCGGTCGAGCCCAACCTGTCTGGAGGACCGTCGTCATGGACTCGTTCAAAGACTCGATTTGCGTGACTCCCACACCGTCATGGGCTGTCGCGTTCGCGCGAGTCGTGGTGAGTATTTGGCTGATCCTGCTCGCCATCGAGCTCACGGGTGTTGTTACACGTTGTGGGTGGGAGATTTTGATTGTGGGGATTTCGTGCGCCGCGATTGTTGGTTCGACCGTTCGTTTTTTAAAATTTGTGTATATATTGTACAGTTGGGTTGGATAATTTATTGCTTTGTTATGTTGTTGGAGCACACTTGTTGTTATGTTCTGTTGACTATACGTTGGTTGCTTACTTGGGGGGGAGTTGGCAGCTGGGACGGCTATAACCTACGAAAGGGGGGGGGGGTGATCTTCTTGGTTCTTTCGGTAAACTCACGTAGAAGGGAAGTAATAAAATAATAAAATGAAAACATAATAAAATAATTCTCACGACGTTTCGGCCACAACGCAAGTAGCCGTCCTCAGGTGAAAACCAGGTCTGTCGAGGCGACAGCGTCTGAATGAAAAAGCACACGTGCTTGGAGCATGTATATAAGCTGGGTTGGAAGGGGGGAAGAAAGGGGGAGCCTTAACAAAAGAATATGCATATCAAGAGGAATTTAGCATATTTATGGGAAATGCAGGTATGTGATTAGTACTGCATATGCCCGTGCATTATGCAGGATTAGCAGCATCAAAGGGAGGGGATATGGGAAATGCAGGTATGTGATTAGTGCTACTTTGCCCGTGCATGATGCAGGATTAGCAGCATCACAGGGAGGGGATAGGGGTAGCATTAATAAAGGGAAGAAGTGTTAATAGTATGTAGCTGCAGTAACTAAAACCACCACGTAAACAACTAAAGTATAAACTACATAGTATCATAATTATACTAAATATACTCTACAATAAGCTGAGTTACTAACAGTA
>CM025613.2:117614-128994 GCA_014621495.2 Entosphenus tridentatus
CCTGCAGTCACGAAAGCTTTAAATCGAAATTTAACCCCCATTATTTGATTACCTATAGAATACTAAGATAGAGATGTATTTGAACGGTAAGAAATATAAAAAAAATGGCATACCATCATCAACCTATATACTAAATTCACCAAAAAAAACAAGACTTCTGGAAAACATTTAATTCACTTGAAAACAAAGGAAAGCAAAATGTTCGACCAAAAAAAGACGCTTCCTGGGTGGCAAAGAAGTATTCACAAAACAAGACATTGTCAATGGAGTTCATTGCCGTTTTGGAATCAGCACGACAGAGCACACCAGTGTAAAATGTCTCCAAATACACCCCTGTTCAAATCACTCACTTCTTTCCTTTCACACACCAACTTCCTTACTTCTCGTTTAGTCCCAGATCTGAACTGGGCGTACTCCATGAGCTAGTGTAATATGAGCCTATGTCTGGCTCACGTGGTGATCCGAGTGCCACGTGGCCGTGCGTCTCTCGTGGTCTGTCTGTCCACTTCCCGTTGCCTATCAGCAGCGGGGAGTAAATGTAAACCTGAGTCAATAAAAAGGACAGATTCCAAAAGTCGTCTCCAAGACAATTATTACACTAGTATCAATTTAGACATCAGCATCATCAGCATCCACGCGAGAAGGCGAGTTACCTGCATTTTCACTTGTGGCATATCTTATTTATAAACCCATTTCTGCTACATTGGAAATCTGTTCTTATTCGTCCTGTATAATAATAGCTCAAAAGAAGACCCTAATAATTATAAACCAATCTCTATTCTAGAAATGATCGTGTTATCAGAAAATTTGAGATAGTGATCATTTTCTCAATGCTATTATTTCTCCAGTCCAATTTTTGGAAAATATATTTCAGTGCGGCTGTGAATAGCTTTGGCAAAAGCATGTCAACTTGTGTCACTCCCATTTTAACCCTTTGCCATGACGGAATGGGAATCGGAAGAACTACTAAGAAGATGTACTGAGGCTCCCACAAGGCCATGCGGGAGTGGCGTGTGGCACAGTTGTTGGCGCCGGCTACTGTAGAGTGGCAGCGGTCATGCCGATACGGTTTTCTGCTGCGAGTAACGATGTCTTCATAAAAACAATGGCGCTATTGCCACTACGACTACTATGCCTCTCTCTCTACATAAAATGAACGCTGAACCGCTCGTGCCTTCCGAGATTCAGCGGAAAACGGGACACCAACCCTGCAATGTGCAGATGTCTCAGAAATGGGAAAGGGTTAATGCGAAATTTGGTTCCATCGTCATGCAACGTTAGTGTACCTGCTCCGTTTCTGTAAATAGTCGTTTATGTTTTATTGAGACCTTGATATGTGGGTGACTGCAGCAATTGGTAAGTATGTGTAGTAAGTTGCAGGAGGCTTGGACGACGTAGTTGGAGGCACACTTATTTATTAACACCAACGTATTTACAGAGACGGGAATACGCAACACTCGAAGGGGTATCGGCCCCTTCACCCGTCTAACAGGGAGACCTAACGTCTAACCCGTCTAACCTACTCCCAAGTACTCTACTACAGAGCTAGGGGAGGCTATCTATCCCGGCCCTGGTTAAGCCGGGATTACGGCACCCTGAGTCTCCAGACCGGCTCTTATAAGAACATCGGTCTGGGCTCTCGGGGCCACACCACTGGCTTTCCCTGGTCGGTCCTGACAAGGACAGCGAGCCAGGGGAGTTCCAGGGCCTATTCTCGCTGGTCTTCAATCTTCGCTGGTTAAGCTAATACTCGACCCCGAGCCCTCCGGCTCTTCACCTTATATAGCAATCTCCCCCCGGGGGGCCATGGGGGATGGCAGGTGCGGACGTTGATGTACGCACCTTCTCTGCGTACGGCCATAACCACGCCCCTTGTGTTTGTTTCCCATCCGTACCAATACACCTCTACATATGTATGTGTGTTTAACTTCTTTCACATCATACGTAGCCAACCGTGCTAATCAGGAGGCGTCAGGGAAAAACAACTAACTAAACAAAAAAATCTCTTCTAAAGAAGTGAGTTTTTAATTTAGTATAGTAGTGTGTATAGTGTAGTGTGTGTAGTGTATAGTGCAGTGGCTCTTAACCTGGGGTGCAACGCATCCGCTGGAGGTGCGAGATGTCCTTCCGAGAGGTGCGAGACATGACCAGATTTCTTTAGAAGGTAAATAATCTAAAACACTAATTAAGCACGGGGCACGTAAGTACAACTAGTTTGTTTCATCAAACCCTATGTATTTTTTTACATTATAAATGTTTATACGATTGAGAACCGAAGGGGTGCAAGGTTTCAGAAAAGGTTAAAAACCACTGGTATAGTGTTTTGTGGAGTATGTATGTTGAACTTCTTTCACACCGTACGTAGCCAACCATGCTAATCGGAGGTGCTGGGGAAGGACAACGATTTATATTGTCAGTGACAGAATTGACCGAGATGTGTCAGTGTGCTCCTGGGAAAATATGAAATTTAGTGGCGGTGTTTTTTCTCTCTCCAGAAGCGCCATATACCACAGTCACCCTCCTGCCCACGCTCCACACTGTTGTGAGTGGCTGAAGGTAACAATAGGTCACATTGGGCTGTAAAAGTCCAATGTTTTCTTCCACGCACCACGTAAACGATGGTGGAGATATGCACCCTGCAGGAGTGGTTGAGCGGCACCAGCGTCAGCAGGCAAACACGCCTTTCATAAGGCGTGGAAGTAATAATTGCAATTAATGATTGCAAGTAAGTTATTTTTTCATGGTAATTGTAGTCTGCATTCCAAAAAAGAACGCATCTGAATCAGAATGATTTAACCAGACAGAAGCTCTCTCTTACCAATGGCAGTACATTGGCTTTGAGCATCACCAGCATAAACGTGGAGGACAAACATATGCATTGCATGGATGAAAGTATTTAGTGACATTTTACCATGTTTTCATATCCCATACTGTACAAGCATATCCGGGAAACGTGATCCGTCTAAGTGTGATCAATGTGCACAGGCCACGCGTTCAGTCATGTTCACGGGCAGCATTCAGTCATGTTCACGGGCAGTGTTCACTCACAGAAGGCCGCTTCGCGAAGGACCTTGTCGCCATCTCTGCCGAGCATCAGGCCCAGTCCGTACAGCAGCTCCTCATTGCACGCGACCCACTCCTTCAGTTGGGAGATCTTGGACCCAAGTGGCAGAAGCACCTCCCGCAGGAACTGGGTGCAGCTTTCTTCCCCCTTGTCGAGCACCAGGTCAATGAGGCTTCTGATTTGTTTAATGGGATCCTTTTCTATCATGAGTTTTGTGTATTCCCTGCGCCGAATTACGTCGCCTTGATCTGAATGGCTAAGAACATCTGGCGCGAATGGGTAAAGGTGGTCTTCAAAATATACTCGGTGCTTTTGAATAATTTTCCACGTGGGACCTTCATTTGAGGCCATGGTAATCAGATGAGCATCTCCTAAATGAAAACACATTGAGAAAATCTCAATTAATATTACAATTTTTGTTTAGATTCTGTATAGATGACGCAATCTTTTTTTGTGATCCGATTGCGCGATTACATTGCCATTGTGTGTCCTACACCCTACCTAGCCCTGAAACAGCCAAATAAAGGTGTCATGTGGATGAACACGCACATGTGCACACGTAAACAAACACACAGATGCCATAATAAATTTATGCAAAAACAACCACCGTTCGTCACCATGTGGCAGTGATGTCGCCACAGCACTTGTGCCAGGCTAGGTGCACTTTGAAGGCTCGCTGACAAGTCATGGAACAGACCCAGGTGCCATGGGTTGACGGGGATGACTGGCAGATGTACCACCTGTGCTGCCCACTATGCCAACTTGCTGCATTTTAGCCGCTCAGCACTTTTTGTTGTGAGCGTTGCTCCGCCACCCTCCGATGTGGCTGGAGGGTGATTGCCTCCAACTGCCCAGAAGCTTCCTTCACAAATCTTCTCAACAATGCCGGTACCAGTCATCGGCAAGAACAATCAGCTCAACATCCTTCTGTACCACATCAGTTCATTTTTCTAGCCCATATCACTCCCACTTAGTCTCCTCTATCCAGCAAGAGATGCTGTTGGGCATGTGGTGCCTGGGCATGCGGGCTAC
The DNA here is from genome assembly GCA_014621495.2 of Entosphenus tridentatus. Lineage (NCBI taxonomy): Eukaryota > Metazoa > Chordata > Hyperoartia > Petromyzontiformes > Petromyzontidae > Entosphenus > Entosphenus tridentatus. Next base: position 121,711 of record CM025613.2, read on the forward strand.
ATGACCCAGCCAAGGCAGCATCACCTGCTGAAGGAGCTCGCTGATGAGACTGTCCAGATCTTTAAGGATATGTAAGCTCTGCACACAATCCAGTCTGATTAAACCCACGATTGTTCGTAGACAGGTCAGCCTGAATGTTTCAAACCAGCGAAGATGTTCCTTTTATGGGGCTCAACGTTTCACAGGCATAGAGAAGGGAGAGCATAATTGTGGCCATAAATACCCGGAGCTTCGTGTGGAACGATATACTAGGTAGCTTCCACACAGCATTACACAGTCAATGATACAATTATACTGCTCGACTAATTCGAGGTGAGACCTCCACTGCCGAACCAGAGCTGGTCATAAGCACACTACCCAGGTACGGAAACGTCTTCACTCTCATCCTCATCACTCATGGAGTGTGGAAGGAGGGGAGCATTCGATGATGTAAAATGCACCCAGGCATTGATCAGCCTCCCATTGTATCTTTACCAGATGGAGATTCCGATTTAAAGCTTTCGTGACTGCAGGGATTCATCTTCTTGGTTATTTCGGTAAAGTCACATAATAATGTTTTATTTTTATTATTTTATTATTTCCATTCTACGTGGAAATAATAAAATAATAAAAATAAAACATTATAAAATATTATTTTATTATGTTTGTGACTTTACCGAAAAAACCAAGAAGATGAATCCTTGCAGTCACGAAAGCTTTAAATCGGAATCTCCATCTGGTAAAGATACAATGGAAGGCTGATCAATGCCTGGATGCATTTTACATCATCGAATGCTCCCCTCCTTCCACACTCCATGAGTGATGATGATGAGAGTGGAGACGTTATTTCCATTCTACGTGATTTTACCGAAAGAACCAAGAAGATGGAGATACCTCCGGTACTCTCATGGAAGGCATCTTGAACTGCGTGGTCGAAAAAAATGTTCCATAATGTAGGCGCCAGAAGACATCCCTGCCGCACCCCTAAGGTGAACGTGGAATGGAAGTAGCATCTCCTACTCAGAGTGTGTATGTGGAGGGGTGGGTGGCAGCGCTAATTAATTGCAGACAGTGAGGACAGGAAGTGGCACTCCATCTCGGCATCCCCGCATCGTGGCTATGAACCCAGCAACCCTGGTTCTATTCCCAGCCACGAATAATACCAGTGGCGAGTGATATTTGAACCGGCGGTTCTGCATGGTCCAAAACGAACATCATCTACTACCCTTCAAACAACATATATGCCAGGCGCCTGCAAGCACTTTGATTAGCGCATCGTGTAGAGCTCGTCAAGAGAAATAGATTGTCGTATCGATCGCCTTCAACAGACATGAAAGGACGTCGCAACGCAGTTTATGCGAGAGCCGGGGGCTTATGGGACCCCGTGATCCCGCCATAAGGTTCATTTACAAGTTAATTTCTCAGAACCATGTTGGGTCAGGCAAAGGGGGTACTCGATTGAAACAACATTCAACCAGGGGGTACAGCAATTGCCAAATAAGGTTGAGAATAACCACTGATCTAGACCAGCCTGCTGTGAACGTGTCTGTTGCTCTTTGCGAGTGGGTCACGCCACGTGCGTTCAGTATTTGTCTATTGACGGTGGTGGGCATTACTAACAGATGTCGATTCTCCTGTCATTTGCTTTTTCTTTTTAACACGTAGCAGGCTTTCGTGACCAATATCATCCATAAGAGGTTTTTTGGGTTAGATCATGTAAATATATAAATGTGTCGTTAAAACCCGCCACCACCAACAAGGGTTGTCACGTAAACAGAACGTGCCAATTCGTCACTAGTACAGCACTAACCAGTGTGTTGGAGAGACCAGCCACAACATTTACAATCTGAGTATGACGTGTTTTCTTGCTCTTGTAACTTGCTGACCCGCCCCCTACTGTACGTCTGGAGGAATCTGATGATCTATGAAGCTCTTTTTCACAACCTAAATGAAGATAAAACACCCTGATTCTGATAAGAGCCGAGCAATTCCCAAACCTTGAGCCGCGTTCTCGTCGCTCACCTGAAGTGTCTCTACACTCGGCCGCGCCCTCCCCATCGCTTGTTCAGTGCTTTACGAGCGGCTCCTCCAATTCACAGAGGCAATGCTCCAAGGCTTCAGGGTCCCGTGGAGTCACAGGATCCAGAGACAGAGAAGGGTCCAGCTAAAAAGAAAACACACACATGGGAGTGAAACCCACTCGTGAATCTCTACAACTCCAGATATCTCCGTGAACTCGTACACAGAAGCACTAATAGCAGCAGCAGCTGCATGGCTTAGATTCCCTTGCTATGTTTATTGCACCCTCTCTCACCCTCCACCCCTCCCGCCGTCTGTTTCATGAAATGGAATGCGGTTCAGCCACATCCATTCTACGTGTACAGCGTTTCTGTCTACCCATTGGCTTCAACAAAGAGGACTGGTAAAGAACTTATGTCGCACCTACGATTAGCACGATTGTCTACGAACGGTGTGAAAGAATGTCAACGTACATGCGAGGCGAGTTTGTGTTGAAGCAGCCAGACAGGCAGGTGCAGGGGCCCTACGGTGGCTAGGAGATGTTAACTACCTCACCTGGTATGCAGGTACCTATTTGAGGCCAAGTCAATCTAGGGGAGGCCAAGTCGACCTAGGGGAGGCCCAGGACCCATTCAGATTATCGTCACTGGTGTTGGTCTTGAGCGGGACTCGAACTCGGCTCATCAGGTTTGTTAGCACAGCGTGCTAATCATTGCGCTGCCGCTCCCCACACCCACACACTTGGGCACACGTGTGCGCACACAACAACAACCGCCATTCACCACTAAGTGGCGGTGACGTCACCACGACGCATGTGCCGGGCGATGTGCACCTTCAGGCGATGTGCACCTTCAGGCGATGTGCACCTTCAGGCCATGTGAAGTGTCGAACGCCAGCTGGCAGGAGGTCACGGGGCAGACCCAGATGCCACAGGTCGAATGACTGAGACGACTGGCTGATGCACCACCTGTATCCCCTACTGTGCTTTAGCCACCTGGCGCTCTGCTCGTTGTTGTAAGCGTCACTCCTCTGCCCTTAGTTGTTGTTGAACGGCGACTGCCTCCAACTGCCCAGTAGCATCCTTCACGAGCCTCGTCCACAGAGGCCGATCTTGACACCGCTGGTACCAGTCATTGGCAAGTCCACTCAGCTCCACATCCTCCTGTACAACATCACTCCATCTCTTCTCTAGCCCGTGCCGCGGCCGTTTCACCCCCTCGATCCAGCCGAACATAAGCTGTTTAGGCATGCGATGGCTGGGCATGCGGGCTACATGGCCCAGCCAACGCAGCCTTGCCTGCTGGAGGAGCTCACCAATGGGACTTTGTCCAGATCATTCAAGGTTTTGTGAGCTCCTCACACAATCCAGCCTGGTTAAACCCAGGATGGATCGTAGGCAGGCCAGCCTAAATGTTTCTAACCGGCGAAGATGTTCCATTAGTGGTGGTCCACGTTTCCCAAGTGTAGAGAAGGGAGGGAATGACCGTGGCCGAGAAGACCTGAAGATTCGTGCAGAGTGACAGACCAGGTAGCTTCCACAAAGCGTTACGCAACCGATGAAAAGATAATGCCACTCGATTGATTCGGAGTGAGACCTCTGCTGTTAAACAGAGCCGGTCATGAGCACACTGCCTAGGTATGGGAAACTCTCTGCTCTCTCCACAACTGCCCTACCAATTGGGAGCTGTAGGGTGGAGTGTCCAATGGTACAAAATACCCAGGCAGGTGCTTAGTTTTGCTGGGGCTGATGGTAAGGCCCCACCTCTTAGTGGCAAGCTCCAGGTTCAGCAGCAGCGCCTCAAACTCCTCCTCTGAGTGAACAGCAATTACCAGATCATCGGCATACATAACATGGTTGAGCAATAGGGAGCCATTCCTCTACCACACCCGGGCATCGATCAGCCTCCCATTGTATCTGTACCAGATGAAAATTCCTCCGGTACAGCTATTGAAGGCTTCACGAACTACGTGGTCGAAATAGATGTTAAAAAGTGTGGGAGGCAAGGGAACATCCCTGTCGCACCCCAAGGTGAAAAGGGAATGGCTCCGACTCCTGGCCACGTAGTTTTACCCCGGCCCGCTCACCATCATGAAGGTCCTTAATGATCGTAAGCAGAGGGTCAGGGACTCCGAAAGCATGAAGAACTACCCAGACCTACTGATGGTATCATCGATCTTTACCAGGTCAATAAAGCAGAGATGTAGGTCTTGTTGGAATTCCCTACACCTCTGTAGCAGATGGACAGAAAATATGGCATCTGTGCAGGACCGCCCATTCCTGAAACCGCATTGGGGCTCTGCAAGCTTCTCCTCAGCGTGCCTAGCAAGGCGATTTTGAATAATCCTTGCCAGGGCCTGAATACTGAGATGCCCCTGTTGTTGTTACAATCTGTGCGGTCCCCTTTCTTAAAGAGGGGGACCACCAGGGCATCCTTCCAGTTCTGCAGAACCCGTCCAGTGGAACCCGTCCAGTGGTCCAGACTGTTGTTATGATATCATGTAGGGCAGTCTGTGCAAAAACGCCACCCTCCCTCAGCATTTCACTTGGGAGATCATCTCCGCCCGGTGCCTTTCCTGGTCTCAGACTCTGGATTGCCTTCAGTACTTCCTCAACAGATGGCACCTCAGCCAGCCACTCACAGGAGGTGACTTCTTCCAATATTTGAGGCACTGCCGCCTCGGCAGCATCATCCCCACTTTGTCCCATGTTGTTATCCAGGCTGAGGGATATCCCCTCCTCCAGGACCTCACAGAAATGCTCAGCAAATCTGCAAACCTGCTCCTGGGGGACGGAGATTGGATCACCGTTCTTTCCCCTAATGATGGTAATAGGTGTGGTGCTGCAGGTTACTTTTTTGATGAAATTAAAGAGCGATTTGTGATCGCGGGCCATTGAGGCAGACTCCATCTCCTCAGCAACCCGCGACCACCACCCATCCTTGCAGCGGCCTCACGGCTCTCCGAACCTCCAAGTGAAGGCTGTGGCAAGCCTCCTCATTCTCCTACGTGGGATGCTGTAGCACACCTCTTCTGTCAGCCAGGGTCTCTGCGGAGGTCTGGACCGTGTACTCAAAGCAGCCATTGCAGTTGCATGAGCCACAGTCATAAACCTCGCCAATTTCTCCTCGACATCAGGAGGAGTGGGGACGATGCCAACCCCAGCCGCAAGCGATGATTACATTCTCTCTTGCAACTTTCATCAGCTAGCTGAGACCATGCCACTAAGGGTTTGAAATGGGGTCCTGGGTGTACACTCACCACTGGGGTGGAAGAATGGCAGGCGCATCTTACACATGACAAGTCGATGGTCAGTGGGCAGATCAGCTCCATGGTAGGTCCTGGTGTCAAGGACATGGGCCCGCATCCGCTGTTCCGTCACTATGCAGTCCAGCAAATGTTCTTGCTTGGCCCCGGCATGCATCCATGATGTTGTGTGGATGCGCCGATGCCGGAACAGCGTGTTGGTAATTACAATCCCATGGTCTGCACAAAAATCTAGCAGCATCCTGCCATTGTTAATGAGCTGATCTGGCCCATGCCTTCCAATCACTCCAGACCAGGTGCCAGCATCATGACCAACTCGGGCACTGAAGTCACCCAACAAGATGACTCTATCCCGAGGGGCCACTTTAGCTAGCACCTGTGACAGGTCATAGAAGGCATCTGACTCATAGGCCTTGCCTGCATCCCTCCACAGATGTTCGTCTTCAGTGGGGGCATAAGTAACCACAACCACCACTCCTCGCCTGTGGGTGATGGGAAGGCGAGCCCAAAGAAGCCTGGGGCTTACAGCTTCCTACACCTCACCGCCACGATCCCACGCCCCCTTCATTCTTTTGTTCAGAAAAAGAGCCACTCCCTGTTGTTTGGCAGTCTCCTGCCCCGAGAAGAGGACTTTCCACCCATCATGGTGACAGGAACCAGAGCCGGTCCACTGGACCTCCTGAATACCACAGAGATCTAGGCGATACCGGTCCAGCTCCCGACAGAGGAGTGGCAGCATCTCCTCCACAGTGAGCGTTCCAATATTCCATGTGGCCACATGTAGTGATTTTTTGTTGTTTCTGGAGGACCCCTGAGGGTAAGGATTCAGTCTCCTGACTCCGCCAAATGGGGTTTGGCCAGGAGACGTCATAGACACCTGTCCCCCCAGGGCCTTATTAATTACATTTTTCCGTCGTGGTTTAGCGGTAATTAATTGAAAGTTGAGGGGTTACCAGCCCCTCGCACCCGTCCAGAGCCCCCTTTTGGCCATTGTGGTGGTCACAAGCGCCATGAGGGGAAAGGCCAATCTATGTTGGCCCTCCCCCCACAGAACTGCCCACGACAAAGTTTCCCGTCCGGCACACACATTCAATCCCATTACATCACTACATCTCACGGAGGATTGCTCCGTTGAACAAAATAGTTCCGTGGTTCAATTTTCAATTGAGAGTTCGCATTTTTCAGTCGATGTTAAAACATTTTCATGGAAGCTGGTTCATAAGTACGGGTGTTCTGAAGTGCGGGTGTTTGTAAGTGCAGAGTGTTCGTAAGTGCGCGGTGTTTCGTTTTTGGGGTGTTCATAAGTGCGGACTGTTCATAAGTTAGGGTGTTCGTCAAGTGCAGGTTGTCGCAAGTCGGACGTTCGTAAGTCGATTACTTTTTTTACATAGACCAGTACCTCACCTTAACCTACGTGATTTACAAATGTAACAATTTAGCCAGAAATGTTTTACTTTCCAGGGCGAACCATTCAGGAATCAAATGGCGCCCAAGTGTTAGCATCTCTGACAGGCGATAGTCTCTTTTATTAAAAATGTTTTCCCCACAATCTATTTATGGGGACTATTTTAATGCTAATATATATTTAGTACATTATAAATAACTAATAATACATATAGTATAATTGAAAAGGTAACATACATTCGCATATCAATAATATCCACTTTTCACATAGATGTTTGTATAGTATACATGGGCAATGAGTTATTAAGCATCTTCTGTATAGGTACTGTACCACGTTAGGATCCACCATCCCATCTTGAGTAGGACAACTACGAGTAGTAGGTTCTGTACCACATTAGGTTCAGTGCCATGTTAGGATCTACCATCCCATCTCTTGTAGTATTACTACTAGTAGTAGGTTCATCTTCTTGGTTCTTTCGGTAAAGTCACGTATAAGGAAAATAATAAAATAATAAAAATAAAACATAATAAAATAATTCTCACGACGTTTCGGCCACAATGCAAGCAGCCGTCCTCAGGTGAAGAATGAAACACCACCAAGCTTGGAGCGTATATTTA